>SJYC01014869.1:0-23576 GCA_006408675.1 Madoqua kirkii
GATATCATCCTTTTCTCAGAGAAGGCAATGGCATTCCACTCCAGTACTCTTGCCTGGAAACTCCCATGGATGGAGGAGCCTGGTAGGCTGCAGTCCATGGGGTCACTGAGTCAGACATGACTGAGCGACTTCACTTTCACTTTTCACTTTCATGCATTGGAGAAGGAAATGGCAACCCACTCCAGTGTTCTTGCCTGGAGAATCCCAGGGATGGCGGAGCCCAGTGGGTTGCCATCTGTGGGATCGCACAGAGTTGGACACGACTGAAGCGACTTAGCAGCAGCAGCAGCAGCAGCAGCAGCAGCAGCATCCTTTTCTTGGACTGTCATTTTAGTGGACATTTTTATCGAAGATGTTTACATTCCTGCAACACATTGGGAACAAATGAAACAGCCGTTCTGTAGGGAAATGGCATTGACGGTTGCCATGGGAACTGTGTGAAGTCACAGAAAATAGATTATCTCATAATACATTACGCAGTGTCAGAAAATGTCAGCCTGACTACAGAACAAACTATCAATTAATGAGCGACAATGCCAGGCCAGAGAATAGGAACAAAATAGAAGGCCATCTCAGAAAGGTCTTGTTCAAGTTAATTTATTGCTTACTTTGCTCTACTCAAACCAATTATTCTGATTGCTTTCCACCCATATACATCTATTTTAACTAGTTCAAACTTCTATATGAGGAAAATCCAGAAAAATGGAATTTGACATTTTGGAGAAATGTTTAAGATTAAAACAACAACAACAACTTTTGCTAAGTTGGCCAGGTTTTTAAATAAAATTTTTGATCTTTTTAGTCTAAACATCTTTGGAAGGCAATAGGCTTAACAATTAAGGGTATAGGTCCTAGCATCAAACTGCTTGGGTGTAAATTCTGGCTTTGCCTCATTGAAATGACTTTACTCCTCCAAGCCTCAATTTCATCGTCTATAAAATGGGAATAATAATATATTCTGTACCTTTAATAGGCATTTCTACCTCATAGGTTGGCTTTGAGGATCAAATTAAGTAATCCATGCTAAAAAGCTCAGCACAGTGCCTGCTCATATTAAGTCTCGACTATGTAGTTAACAGTGTTTGATGAAAATTCCTCGATTTTCTGGCAAAGAAATTCAAAAAAGCTTATCCTGTGAGGAAAAAAACAAAATAGAAAGAAAAAGAAAATCTGTGCTTTTTGCAAAGTCTAACTTGAACTAGTATCAAAATCACCTGTAAATCTTCATCAAACTATAGACTTTAGGACCCTCCCCTGGACCTACTGAGTCAGTATCCCCTCTTATGAGGCCCAGACATATACATTTTATATTTATTTTTTGGCTATGCAGTGCAGTATGTGGGATCTCAGTTCCCTGACCAGAGACTGAACCCATGCCCCTGCATTGGAAGAGCACTGTCTTAATCATTGGATAGAAAGGGAAGTTCTCGACATGTACATTTTAAGTGACCATCCTGAGTGAGTCTGATTCATTTCATCAAGACTAAGAATCACTTTTGCCCATTGGAATGTATTTTTCTAAACCCCAGTTTCTGAGTTTGACTAGCACATGTGTGGGGGGTGAAGCAAAGAGATGGAAACGTTAATAGGCATCTCGGGAGGCTCCGAGGCAGGTGGTAGAACAACCACAGGTGGACAAACTCTGCCCTTCAGAGTTTCTCCAGGTCTCTCCCCCACTCTAACCTCACCTCCCACTTGGAAAGACTCGCTCTTATAAAGTTGCCAATTGTCTATGAGGATGGAGTGGAGTTTTCCATGGAAGAAACAAAGAGTCTCGTGCAAGACCTGCTTTCTTGTGGCAAGCTGCTGTTTTCTTCATCTCTCCGGTAACCCAACTGCTTCTTTTTGGAGGGGCTTTTCTTCCCTTACATCTGGATACCTCAGAAACCAGACTAGGGTCCTGGGCTGGAAGCCTCCCACATGTGTCTTAGGCCACTTCTGCACTGGATGAGGAAATAAAGATTGCTTTCCATCTGTTTCCCACATTTCTCTAAGAATTTATAGGGTTTAGGAAGTTAGGAAGCCGTGTGATGGTTTAGGGCTTCCCAGGTAGTGCTAGTGGTAAACATCACACCTGCCAATGCAAGTAGATATAAAGAGATGCAGGTTTGATCTCTGGGTCGGAAAGATCCCCTGGAGGAGGGCACGGCAACCTACTTCAGTATTCTTGCCTGCAGAATCCCCATGGACAGAGGATCCTGGTGAATTACTGTCTATAGGGTTGCAAAGTGTTGTACACGACTGAAGTGACTCAGCATGCATGCCACATACTCAACAATATAGGTTTTTACTCTAAAACTCCATCCATACATCAGTTGTGTAGATGTTTTAAGTGGTTTTAGGGAAACCCACAAAGACATATTAAATTCACGAGTAATTTCAGCTACATATTAGTTCCAGAGGTTCACTCCAATCACAGGCTTCTGTGCATGCTGAGTTCTCAAGGTAATACTTAGATTAGTCATGAAGCTAGGATTGGATAACACGGGTGAAAACCCTAACTGTAGTAGCCGGTTCAGGTCAGTTCAGTTCAGTTGCTAAGTCTTGTCCAACTCTTTGCAACCCCATGAATTGCAGCATGCCAGGCCTCCCTGTCCATCACCAACTCCAAAAATTTACCCAAACTCACATCCATCGAGTCAGTGATGCCATCCAGCCATCTCATCCTCTGTCATCCCCTTTTCCTCCTGCCCCCAATCCCTCCCAGCATCAGAATCTTTTCCAATAAGTCAATTCTTCACATTAGGTGGCCAAAGTACTGGAGTTTCAGCTTTAGCATCATTCCTTCCAAAAAATACCCATGAATGATCTCCTTTAGAATGGACTGGTTAGATCTCCTTGCAGTCCAAGGGGCTCTCAAGAGTCTTCTCCAACACCACGGTTCAAAAGCATCAGTTCTTCAGTGCTCAGCTATCTTCACAGTACAACTCTGACATCCATACATGACCATTGGAAAAACCATAACCTTGACTAGATGGACCTTTGTTGTCAAAGTGATATCTTTACTTTTGAATATGTTGTCTAGGTTGGTTGGTCATAACTTTTCTTCCAAGGAGTAAGCATCTTTTAATTTCATGGCTGCAGTCACCATCTGCAGTGATTTGGGAGCCCCTCCAAAAAAATCTGACACTGTTTCCACTGTTTATCCATCTATTTGCCGTAAAGTGATGGGACCAGATGCCATGATCTTTGTTTTCTGAATGTTGAGCTTTAAGACAACTTTTTCACTCTCCTCTTTTACTTTCATCAAGACACTTTTTAGTTCCTCTTCACTTTGCCATACGGGTGGTGTCATCTGCATATCTGAGGTTATTGATATTTCTCCTGGCAATCTTGATTCCAGCTTGTGTTTCTCCCAGTCTAGCGTTTCTCATGATGTACTCTGCATGTAAGTTAAATAAGCAGGGTGACAATATACAGCCTTGACATACTCTTTTGCCTATTTGGAACCAGTCTGTTGTTTCATGTCCTGTTCTAACTATTGCTTCCTGATCTGCATATAGGTTTCTCAAGAGGCAGGTCAGGTGGTCTGGTATTCCCATCTCTTTCAGAATTTTCCACAGTTTATTGTGATCCATACAGTCAAAGGATTTGGCATAGTCAATAAAGCAGAAATAGATGTTTTTCTGAAACTCTCTTGCTTTTTCCATGACCCAGCAGATGTTGTCTATTTGATCTCTGGTTCCTGTGCTTTTCTAAAACCATCTTGAACATCTGGAAGTTCATGGTTCACGTATTGCTGAGGCCTGGCTTGGAGAATTTTGAGCATTACTTTACTAGCATGTGAGATGAGTGCAATTGTGCGGTAGTTTGAGCATTCTTTGGCATTGCCTTTCTTTGGGATTGGAATACAAATGGACCTTTTCCAGTCCTGTGACCACTGTTGAGTTTTCCAAATGTGTTGGCATCTTGAATGCAGCACTTTCAAGCATCCTTTTTCAGGATTTGAAGTAGCTCAACTGGAGTTCCATCACCTCCTCTAGCTTTGTTCGTAGTGATGCTTTCCAAGGCCCACTTGACTTCACATTCCAGGATGTCTGGCTCTAGATGAATGATCACATCATCGTGATTATCTTGGTCGTGAAGATCTTTTTTGTACAGTTCTTCTGTGCATTCTTGCCACCTCTTCTTAATATCTTCTGCTTCTGTTCAGTCCATACCATTTCTGTCCTTTATTGAGCCCACCTTTGCAAATGTTCCCTTGGTATCTCTAATTTTCTTGAAGAGATCTCTAGTCTTTCCCATTCTGTTCTTTTTCTCTATTTCTTTTCATTGATCACTGAAGAAGACTTTTTTCTTATCTCTTCTTGCTATTCTTTGGAACTCTGCATTCAGATGCTTATATCTTTCCTTTTTTTCCTTGGCTTTTCGCTTTTCTTTTCACAGCTATTTGTAAGGCCTCCCCAGAGAACCATTTTGCTTTTTTTGCATTCTTTTCCATGGGGATGGTCTGCATCCTTGTCTCCTATACAATGTCATGAACCTCAATCCATATTTCATCAGGCACTCTGTCTATCAATTCTAGTCCCTTAAATCTATTTCTCAGTTCCACTGTATGATTATAAGGGATTTGATTTAGGTCATACCTGAATGGTCTAATGGTTTCCTCTACTTTCTTGAATTTAAGTTTGAATTTGTCAATAAGGAGTTCATGATCTGAGCCAAAATCAGCTCCTGGTCTTGTTTTTTTGACTGTATAGAGCTTCTCCATCTTTGGCTGCAAAGAATATAATCAATCTGATTTTGGTGTTGACCATCTGGTGATGTCCATGTGTAGAGTCTTCTCTTGTGTTGTTGGAAGAGGGTGCTATGACCAGTGCATTTTCTTAGCAAAACTCAATTAGTCTTTGCCCTGCTTCATTTCATATTCCAAGGCCAAATTTGCCTGTTACTCCAGGTGTTTCTTGACTTCCTACTTTTGCATTCCAGTCCCTTATAACATCTTTTTTGGGTGTTAGTTCTAAAAAGTCTTGTAGGTCTTCATAGAATCATTCAACTTCAGCTTCTTCAGGGTTACTGGTTGGGGCATGGACTTGGATTACTGTGATATTGAATGGTTTGCCTTGGAGACAAACAGAGATCATTCTGTCGTTTTTGAGATTGCATCCAAGTACCTCATTTTGGACTCTTTTGTTGACCATGATGGCTACTCCATTTCTTCTGAGAGATTCCTGCCGGCAGTAGTAGATATAATGGTCATTTGAGTTAAATTCACCCATTCCAGTCCATTTTAGTTCACTGATTCCTAGAATGTCAACGTTCACCCTTGCCATCTCCTGTTTGACCACTTCCAATTTGCCTTGATTCATGAACCTAACATTTCAGGTTCCTATGAATTATTGCTCTTTACAGCATTGGACTTTGCTTTTATCACCAGTCACATCCACAGCTGGGTACTGTTTTTGCTTTGGCTCCATTCCTTCATTATTTTTGGAGTTATTTCTTCACTGATCTCCAGTAGCATATTGGGCACCTACTGACCTGGGGAGTTCCTCTTTTGGTATCCTATCATTTTGCCTTTTCATACTGTTCATGGGGTTCTCAAGGCAAGAATACTGAAGTAGTTTGCCATTTCCTTCTCCAGTGGACCACATTCTGTCAGCCCTCTCCACTATGACCCGCCCATCTTGGGTTGCCCTGTGAGCATGGCTTGGTTTCATTGAGTTAGACAAGGCTGTGGTCCTAGTGTGATTAGATTGACTAGTTTTCTGTGATTGTGGTTTCGGTGTGTCTGTCCTCTTATGCCTTCTCACAACACTTACCGTCTTACTTGTATTTCTCTTACCTTGGACGTGAGGTTTCTCTTCACGGCTCCTCCAGCAAAGCACAGTCACTGCTCCTTACCTTGGACAAGGGGTATCTCCTCACTGCCACCCCTCCTGACTTTGAACATGGAGTGGCTCCTCCCTGCCCTCCTGCAGTAGTGCAGCCACTGCACCTTGGACATGGGGTTGGAGGTTATCAATAAACTGGTTACTGCTATAAAAGCATGGTAATAAACTAGGCACTGCCTTCATGTAAGCTTCAAACTTCTTTCTGGGTCTACCAGACCCTCCAATTCCCACTCTTTGTTCAGTCACCCATCAGGTAATTGGATCCTGGAGAAGTAAAGGAGATTTGGAGAGATGGAATAGACAAAGGAGGGAATAGAAAAACATAGGAAAGATGTGTGTATGTGTGTGTGTACTTGCAATATCAAGCATTAAGGAAAGAATTTTTAATTTATTTTTATCTCCTCCATGTACAGATAGAAAATGTGGTGGATGAGGAATCTTGTCTTACATCTCTTCCTTCTAATACCTCATGAAAAAGAGCAAATTTTAGGGTCACCTGGTCCCTGTATAGGGATTTTTCAACTGTGTGCATGCATGCATTTAGATGCTTTGAGCATATAATTCAGGAAGACCCATGTCTCTACTCTAAAGCCTTTATTTATTTATTTGCACATGACATGTTTAATTCCAAGGTGCTTAAGGCATTTGCAAATGTTAAATGAAGTGTTAATCCTCTCCATGTCTCTATAAAGCAGTGAAAAAACATCTTTTTTTATAAAACATTATGAACTAGATCTTAAAAATAGATGTAACAGGGATAGGAATAGTCAAAAGGGATGAGAAAACAAAGAAGATGCAATAGGAAGTGACCTCAGTGAAAAATCTTCTGTAGTTCCAAACCAAGCAAGGCAGCCTGTGTCAAATCTCCCTGCAGTTGGATCCCAAGTCAATTGTCCAGCACTCCATAAGATGATTCTGTATGTGTGTTGCTAGTTTTGTTGTTTATCATCTTAGCAGATAGAAAATTTTGAGTAAGGCACTTCCTTGCTTGAAAACTATGTTTCCTGATCTGTAAAATGGGGATCACAGCAGCATTTACCTAAGACATTTATGAGGGAGAACCCTTGTGATGTGTGATCTTTATAATCATCATCATTATTAACATCTTCATTATCATCAGCATCATCATTTTCATCATCTGTAATCATTAAACAAATCTCTCTTGGTCACTGCTGGTAAGGGGTGATTTTGCCTCAGCCAAAGCTGTGTGTGGAAATTTCCCATGGTAGGTTCATTGCAGAAATGCCCCCAGTTTTCTACCCCTCCCTATTCTGTGTCCTCAAAAGTGTGACTTTTCAGCTCCTCCCATCTCTCTTTCCTTACCTCATGAATTTGGACTGGTTGTAAAATTTGCTTTGGCTACCTGGATACAGAAGAAATGATACTGTTTCACTTTTGAGCTCAGACCTCAAGTGGCCTCCCATGCTTCTGTTTTCTCTCTTGGAAACTTGCCTTTTACCACGAGACCCAAACCTAGCACGCTAGATGAGGACACATGGTCCAGGAATCCTCATTGCCCAGCTGACAATTGTCCTCTCTTGATCAGTCCTCAGCAGCTTGCCAGATGACCACAGACACGTGAATGAGGTGATGCCTGGCTCAGATCAGCAGAACCGCCCATCTCACCTGTAAATGTATGAGCAGTAAATCATCACTGTGGCTAAGTTAGTATGTTTCTAAGTTAGTATGTTTTCTAAGTTCGTGTGTTATATATAGCAACAGGTAACAGCTACAGCTCCCTTTTCAGGCTTACCCTTTGTTGATTTTGCCAGAATGTTTCTTTTCTAACTTGTAAGGATTAATCCATTTTGTGAATTTATTTATTAACAGCTAACTCTGACTCCAGTCAATGAGGGGAAATAAATCAATCAAAGTTCTAGTCATCAAAGGCAACAATCCAGTTGAATAGGTAAGCCTATAATGAATGGTGAAAATCATCAAGACCATAAGAGAATTACCAATAAAAATGGCATTCTGAGGAGAAAGGCAAATTCTAGTCTGAGGTTGGAGCAGAATGGGAGAATTGAGGGAAGTCATATCAAGAAACTCCTCCAGTGTCTCTTCAGTTGTATGTGTCCTTCCATCTTTACTTCTCCATCTGAATTCTGGACAAGTTGCAATAGGTTTCTGACTTATTTTCTTTTTTGTAGTCTTGCCCCCACTTCAATCCATTCTTCTGTCAGATGATTTTCCCTGAAATGCAAATCTGGCTATATTATTCCCCTACATTAAGTCTTTTGGTGGACATACATATGTCATCTGGAGAGGACTCACAAGGAGGAAGAAAGTGGGCTGAAGTCACTGTTGGAAGAGCAGATTAGGAGGAGATGCTGACAACTCCTGAGTGAGCTGGAGCCTGCATGCTAGCGCCTTCAGCATCTATTCCTGGCCAGATTATCTAAACATTGATGAGTGTCTCCACTCTGCCAAGACTTGGGCCTTCGGGCATGGAATTTGTTACAGCAAAGAGAAAGAAACAGCATACAGACATCCTAATGGAGATTTCCTAGGGCTATGATTTAAATTGGCTTTTGTTCTCTCCGCAAACTCTGACGGACAGAGAGGCAAGAGTGGCCAATAGTTACTGGTCGGGAAATAGGAACGGATTTGCAAGGGATAGGCCACACCCAATTAGTTGAGAGTAGGGAGCAACCAGAGCTTAAGTGCAAAAAATTGTAAATCCTGTGTAAGCTGGCTTTGTAAGCTTGCTAATAGAACTTGTGCAATGCCCGAGACAGAGGGTCAGTGAAGAAAAGGAGACATGTCAAGATAATTTTTTCAACAGTTTTTTTTTTTTTTTTTAATCCCCCTACCTTCTTTACCTTTCTGAACACAACTGAGTTTTCAACCAACCTGATTTGGGTAACAAAATAAACAGTGTTTATGGTAGAAGGGATTTAGGGGTTAAAAGTACAAATTTATTTAGATATTATATGTACCTGGATTTAAGTAATTGATTCACTATTTGCTTCCCATATAACCTCAGGCCAGTTACTTAATTTCCATGACGGATCAACCCCATCTAGTCCTTGTGGATGGCAGCCACAGGGGCAGG
Organism: Madoqua kirkii; assembly: GCA_006408675.1. Taxonomy (NCBI): domain Eukaryota; kingdom Metazoa; phylum Chordata; class Mammalia; order Artiodactyla; family Bovidae; genus Madoqua; species Madoqua kirkii. The sequence continues at coordinate 8,890 of SJYC01014869.1, forward strand.
CAAAGCATAGACCTCCTGGCTGTACATGTTGCCTGGGCTTTTTCATCCTCTCATTTGAAAACGGGGACAATACTTTCCTCCTGGGGATCTTGGGAGAGTTAAGTAGGTTACTGTGCATAAACTGCTTAGCTTGGAAGCTGACACAAAATAGGCATGCAATAACAATTGGTTATTAATATGGCTATGTGCCAGGGATTTTAGAGGATTATTGAATTTAAATCCCCATAACCATCCAATGAGGCAGAACTTTCCCAAGTTACCATAGCTAGTAACTAAAATATTTTGGACTTAATTTAGACAGTTTAACTCTATAGCCTGTGCTCTTAACTAGCATAATTTAAATTACATGTGCATTTTTATTCTTCTTTCTCTCCTTCACTGCCTATTATCTAGCTAGCTAGCTATCATCTATTTATCTATCTTCATCACCACCATCATCATTTCATTATTTATCTGTCTATCATTCTCTATCAACCATCTTTCTACTGTCTACATATTCTATACACATATTTGTGTACATATAGTTAGCCCAGTAATACAGAGAAGAAAACAAGAGGCTCAGAAAACTTAGCAGACCCCGGATGACAGAGCTGAGTTTCTAGTCTAAAATACCTGACTCCAAAACTTGTGCTGTTTTTTTTTTTTTAAACTAATTAAGATTATGAATAAAGTAGCCAGCAAGTCTTTTTCAGTACAGTCATTTAAAACTTTCCTGTGAAGAAAGGAAAAATACTAAAGTGTCAACTATCTCCCCTCACCTATTTGTGCTCCTAGCAAATAAGAAAGCAGATTTCAATAACAGGTATTGGAGCTGACATTTTGGGGATAGAGCATATGTAGTTTTAGGAATCAGGACGGTACACATAACACTCACACACCATCAAAAGCTTGGTAGCCCTAATGTCTGGCTGTATTGTTTGTCCAAGCAGAACCACAAGTACTACTGTTTTCAAGGCAACAAGCTAGCATAGAGACAAGTGGCTCCCAGGAAATGTGTGGCTTGCTCTGCACATTTGTATATAGTTTTTTTTTTTTTTTTTAATCCCCCTACCTTCTTTACCTTTCTGAACACAACTGAGTTTTCAACCAACCTGATTTGGGTAACAAAATAAACAGTGTTTATGGTAGAAGGGATTTAGGGGTTAAAAGTACAAATTTATTTAGATATTATATGTACCTGGATTTAAGTAATTGATTCACTATTTGCTTCCCATATAACCTCAGGCCAGTTACTTAATTTCCATGACGGATCAACCCCATCTAGTCCTTGTGGATGGCAGCCACAGGGGCAGGCAAAGCATAGACCTCCTGGCTGTACATGTTGCCTGGGCTTTTTCATCCTCTCATTTGAAAACGGGGACAATACTTTCCTCCTGGGGATCTTGGGAGAGTTAAGTAGGTTACTGTGCAGAAACTGCTTAGCTTGGAAGCTGACACAAAATAGGCATGCAATAACAATTGGTTATTAATATGGCTATGTGCCAGGGATTTTAGAGGATTATTGAATTTAAATCCCCATAACCATCCAATGAGGCAGAACTTTCCCAAGTTACCATAGCTAGTAACTAAAATATTTTGGACTTAATTTAGACAGTTTAACTCTATAGCCTGTGCTCTTAACTAGCATAATTTAAATTACATGTGCATTTTTATTCTTCTTTCTCTCCTTCACTGCCTATTATCTAGCTAGCTAGCTATCATCTATTTATCTATCTTCATCACCACCATCATCATATTCATTATTTATCTGTCTATCATTCTCTATCAACCATCTTTCTACTGTCTACATATTCTATACACATATTTGTGTACATATAGTTAGCCCAGTAATACAGAGAAGAAAACAAGAGGCTCAGAAAACTTAGCAGACCCCGGATGACAGAGCTGAGTTTCTAGTCTAAAATACCTGACTCCAAAACTTGTGCTGTTTTTTTTTTTTTAAACTAATTAAGATTATGAATAAAGTAGCCAGCAAGTCTTTTTCAGTACAGTCATTTAAAACTTTCCTGTGAAGAAAGGAAAAATACTAAAGTGTCAACTATCTCCCCTCACCTATTTGTGCTCCTAGCAAATAAGAAAGCAGATTTCAATAACAGGTATTGGAGCTGACATTTTGGGGATAGAGCATATGTAGTTTTAGGAATCAGGACGGTACACATAACACTCACACACCATCAAAAGCTTGGTAGCCCTAATGTCTGGCTGTATTGTTTGTCCAAGCAGAACCACAAGTACTACTGTTTTCAAGGCAACAAGCTAGCATAGAGACAAGTGGCTCCCAGGAAATGTGTGGCTTGCTCTGCACATTTGTATATAGAGACATCACCCTATAGCATGAATACAATTATCTCCAATAGTAGAGGAGAGTTGGCAGTGTACAGGGTCCAAGACAGCAGGCAATTCTCAAATAATAACTCTTGAGCTTGGAAACACATGGAATTCAATGGGACAATTTTGCATATGATTGACTTTCCTAACTAGGCTTCTGGTAAACCAGCATGGTTTAGCTGGTCTTTAGCACCTATGATTTTTAGCATCTATCCCAGACTACGTAAATCTGTTTTCAGTTGTATCCAATAAGTTGGGGAGATGACTGCTGGTCGGCACCCTTTCCCACCTTCATGTCAGTTGGTCCAATTCATTGCCTCCTGAAAGTCCCCCGCTTCAGTGCTGCTCTCAGAAGATGACCTTATTCCAAGCCCACCAAGAAAAGTGGAGATGTGTTGCCCTGATGCTTCTCAGCTTCCCTTACACTCATCTCTAAAAAAGAATAACTGAGCAAACTCATGTCAGAGCTTTCCTGGAAGCTCCTCATTCCAATTATTCTGTTTTGTTTGTTTCCAGTAAACTTTAGAAATACCTGGAAATGGCAATATATTTGAATCCAAAGTAAATCTCCCTCAATCGCCTCTTTGATCTCAAGTGACCCAAATTGCTCTGTGTTCAGATTTTGAGCCCTTGCCCAAGTTTACTCCTATCCTTCCTGCATACAGAAAGAAGTGCTCCTCTTTCCTTTCCAAATAAATCTTTATTGTGTGTCTTGGATCCAGTTCCCTTCTAGGAGGCAATGTTATTGCTTCCCTCCTCTCTTGACTTCCAAGCTCTTCTTTTCCACTGGCTTCTTCTGGTAACCTTCAAATGTACTCTGAGGTTTGTGCAAAATACATACAAAATTCAAACCAAAATAAAAGCCAAGATAAAACAAACTAAACATTTCCCAGAATTCAGCCTTCTCCTCAAGCTGCTCCCTGATTTATTTTTCTCTTCAATTACTATTATTATCTTTATCTTTCCCTCATTATCCATCCTGCAGCGGTCTTGTTCTTGCTCTGACTCTCTTTCCATTGAAAGCACACTTTGTAAGGAGACCAAAAACCTCCATCAAAACCCTTACTGTTATTTTTCGATGTCTCTCTTCTCCCACTGGCCTGTTCTTTGAAATCTAAGAGCCTTATCAATATTGTTCTGAAGGATTCCCTGGATGTCCAGTGGTTAGGACTCCCCCTTCCACTGTAGGGTGCCCAGGTTGGATCTCTGATTAGAAAACTAAGATCCCACAAGCCATATGGCAAGGCCAAAAAATAAAAAAAAGATTAAAAAAATACTCTACTCTTGCATCCAAAAGAGGGCCTAGCACATTGTAACTTCTTAGCTAACACTTATAGTACACTGATAAGAAGAAAGACTGCACTTGGTCTTAGCCAAAAGACAGAGAAGTGATCAACAAACTTGTCTAGAGTGAATGAGCTCAGCTCAATCCAGTGGATCCTTTCCACTGTCACTCTAACAGTCTTCTAAGATGCCTTTGATGTTGCTGACTGGTCATCCTTCTTGAAATGCTCTCCTACCTTGGATTTTAGAATGCATCTTTCCTTTTCCTATTCTCACCTAAACCTGCTCCTAGAAGGAATGAGTCAGGTGTTGTTCATTCTTGTATCTCAGTGTCTTACACAGAGTCATAGTAAACTGAAGGGTTAGAGTGGGTGAATCATACTATGTATGTAAGGATTTTCTGTACTCTGCTTTTATTCCAAGGAAGGCATTACCTAAATAGATTTTTAATTCTCAGAAATCTCAGATCTCTCCAGTATATGATAGCTTAAACTCTGCCTTATTTATATCCATGGATCATAAGACATTTACTGCTAATAAGTATGGAATACTCTTTGTATTTAACCTTAAAATTTTTTTTGAAATAGGTAGCATAAAGAAGTTTTAAATCTAATTTCAACCAAGAAATCTAGTGGAAGGTCAAATGTGCCTGATCTCTTCACAAGAAGAAGCAATAAACGTGGCCAACACTACCTGTGAGATGAGTGGTTAATATGAAATTAAAAGCTATACTTATGGCTCCAAGACTATAAAATTGATTGATTATAAAAACTGCCTCAAATCTTTATTTCCTCCTGTATGCTTGCCCTTTGCTGTATGATTTTTCAGGGACATCCCTTCACCCCCTTAAATCTTGACTGAATTTATGACCATCTTTATCCAATTGAATGTGGTGGCAGTGACTATACTCCAATTTCCAATTTCAGGCTAGGGCTCAAGAGGTCTGGCAGGTTTCCAGTTATCCTCTTAGAACTCCACTATCTCCCTGTGAACAAAGCTGGGATACTCCACTGAAGGAGAGAGCATGTAAGATAGACATGAATCACTGCTGTGGACATCACTTTAACTCACCACTCCCCGATAACTGACCAGCTGACTACAGACATGAGTCAGCCTAGCCAAGATCAGCCAAGTTAGGCTCAACCCAGTCCAGTCTCACCGCAAGGGACCCACAGGTCTATGAGCTAAATAAGTGATTGCCATTGTAAGATACTGTATTTTGGGATGGTTAGCATATCCAGACAAAGGAAAAGACTGAATCAAAGACTGATTGGTGTGTCTGACTATCTTGATGATGCAATGACTGCTGTCTGAGCTAATTGTTTATCTTAAGTGATTTTTAAAAAATAACTTTATTGAGATGTAATTTATATTTCATTTACTCATCTAAATGTATAGTTTAATTTTTTGAGCATATTCAGAGTTGTGTGCTGTGCTGTGCTTAGTCGCTCAGTTGTGTCTGACTCTTTGCCACCCCATGGACTACAGCCCACCAGGCTCCTTTGTCTGTGGGGATTCTCCAGTTAAGAATACTGGAGCGAGTTGCCATGCCCTCCTCCAGGGGATCTTCCCAACCTAGGGATCGATCTCAGGCCTCCCACATTGCAGGCAGATTCTTTACTGTCTGAGCCACCAGGGAAGCCCAAGAATACTGGAGTGGGTAGCCTATCCCCTCTCTAGGGGATCTTGCTGACCCAGGAATTGAACTGGAGTCTCCAATACTGCAGGAGAATTCTTTACCACCTGAGCTACCAGGGAAGCCCTCAAAGTTGTGTAATCATCACCAAATCAATTTTAGGATACTTGCATAGCCCCTCAAAGAAATCCTGTACCTACTAGCAGTCATTCTCAAATTCGCATCATTCCTTCTCTTGAGCCCTAAGCAACCACTAACCTACTTCTATTTGCATAAATTTGCCTATTATGGAAATATAATAAGAATGAAACATGCATGATGTGATTTTTGGATTCTTTCACTTAGTGTGTTTTCATGGAAAACATGGAAAGACCTTTCCATGCGGTAGCATCTGTCAGTACTTCATGTTGATGTATGGCAAAACCAATGCAGTATTGTAAAGTAAAATAAAGCAAAATAAAAAAAAAAACAACAAAAATAATAATATTTCATTTTATGAATATACTACATTTTATTTATCCATTCATCAGTTGATGGTATTTGGATTGTTTCTGCTATCGTAATTAATGCTTCTGTAACCACTTTCATATGAATTCTGTATGGACATATGCTTTCTTTCCTTCTTTTAGTATTTACTTATTTAGCTGCTCTGGGTCCTAGCTGCAGTGCACGGGGTCTTCAATCTTCACTGTAGCATGTGGGATATTTAGGTGTGGCATGCGAAGTTTTAGTTGTGGTATGTGGGATCTAGTTCCCTAACCAGGGATTGAACCCAGGCCCCTGCACTGGGAGCTTGGAATCTTAGCCACTGGACCACCAGAGAAGTCCCCGGATATATGCTTTCATTTCTTTTATGTGTATAACTAGGAGTGGACTGGTTTGGTCACATTGTGACCCGATGGTTAATCTTTTGAAGAACTGCCTGACTATATTCCACAGTAGGCATGCCATTTTCCATGCCCACCAGTACTGTATGAAGGCTCAAATTTCTCCACATGTTGTCAACACTTGTTATTCTCTACCTTCTTATTACAGCCATCCTAAAGGGTATGAAGTGATATCTTATTGTGGTTTTAATTTGCAATTCCCTAATTGCTAATGATGTTGAGACCTTTCCATGTGTTTATTGTGTCCATTTGTATACACTCCCTGGGGAGATGTCTATTCAGATCCTTTGCCCACTTTCAATTGTGTTGGTCTTCTTACTATCGAATTATATCTTAATTAATATTTTCCAAGTGAAAAGGTAAAATTTCTGTTGAAATTCAGCTACCCAGTATCTCTCAGTACTCCTTGAATTAGCTTTGTGGGTCCCGGTATGACTGGCCATTAGATGCACTGGGGCGTATTTCAAAAACAGAACATTTTGGGTCTTATCTTTGGAAATTCTAATCGAGGAGGGATAAGGAAAGGTTAAGAGTTTGTATTTAAATCAAACTTTGGAAGGAATGATGCTAAAGCTGAAACTCCAGTACTTTGGCCACCTCATGAGAAGAGTTGACTCATTGGAAAAGACTCTGATGCTGGGAGGGATTGGGGGCAGGAGGAGAAGGGGACAACCCAGGATGAGATGGCTGGATGGCATCACGAACTCCATGGACATGAGTCTGAGTGAACTCCGGGAGATGATGATGAACAGGGAGGCCTGGTGTGCTGTGATTCATGAGGTCTCAAAATGTCAGACACGACTGAGCGACTGAACTGAACTGACGCAGCAGATACCACTAATCAGCCAAATTTGGAATCATATAATATACATAAACATCAGTTTATGTATTCCTGGGAGAAGTAATGTTGAGAAATAAAGAGACTACTTAGATATTTCAGGTCAATATCAGTGGAAAATAAAGACTTCCAAATCTCTCACTTGATATACTCTTTTCAACACATAGGAAGGCTTAATAAATGCTGTGTTTGGATAGAAACAATGGGCAAGGGGTGTATAAGGTTTAGCTTTAACACTTTATTAACTGCTTTTGAAAGGCATAGACTCTGTTTTCTGCAAAGTGTAACTCACGGGCCCAAGAAGATAAACAAGAACTCAAAGGAAAGACGACTTATTGTCCCCTGCTATGTTCAATAGCAGTCGTCCAAATAGACCCCTAGCTGGGAGATGTGAAGGGGAGCAAAGGAAAGAAGGTATCGAGTAGTCTGTGGAGGAAACAGTAACACTAGATGGAAAGCAGTGGAATGTTCTTGAGTATATAAAATTAAGGCACCCACTAAACATCATAGCTTCTACATTTCAGATTGCAATTCTGAGATGAAGGCTCTGTCAGAGTCCCTATAACCCTTGGTGAAGAGGAATTCCAACTTGTGGGGTGGGTGCCATTACTTTCAAGCAATAAGCATGTTTATTATTTTCACTTTGCAAAACTATTTTACAAAGATATTTGTAGCAAAGTTAATTATGTAGCCATTTCCTTCAAAAGCAGGCTTTAAATTTATATATAAACTTTGGTTATAATCTGCTTAAACAAAAATAGAAAAAAACCAAGAAAGTCTAAAAGGAAGTAGACCAAAAGTTTAACATTCTGTACATTCTCATTTCCCCTAAAGGAGAGTAATTGAGGTAGATACTACTTTTAGATTTAAGTGCACAGAATAAAAAACCAGGCTACCTGGGTTAAAGTCTGACTCTGCTACTTACTATATGTGTGCAACTGGGAGCATTAGTGCCCCAGAGAGGAAACCACTCTGCTGGGTAATCAGGAAAGACACTGAGCAAGAGTTTTCATCTGATACCCAAGGACCCCCAAAAAAGCCATATGAAAAGCAGAGGAAGGAATTACCAGAAGAAAAGATGGCAGGTGCAAAGATCCAGGGGTGAGGAGGGGCTTTTCATGACTGGCATTTACTATGAGAAGAAGTTGCTGTGAATGGAGAAGAAGGAGCATGGGAGGGTAACAATAACTATTTATGGGAGACAGGTGGGCTGTAGGAAGGAGTTTGAATTTTAGTTCAAGTAATCTTCTTTTTTGAACTTTGTGTTTTATATTGGGGTGTTACCAATTAATATAGTCTCCTAATCTTTAAGATAAACATAATAGAAGGACAGTCTTTGTAGAAAATGGCCTGACTGGGGATGAATCAGAGTGGGTTAAGGCTGGAAATGGAGGATTAATTAGAAAGCCACATTGGGGAACTGAGTAAGAGATGGTGGGATATGAGGCTGACAATGAGGATGGAGAATGAAAGGGTTTGGGACTCAAGGTTTTAATGGGGGAACAAATTGGGGGTAAGGGAAAAACAATTAAATATCTCCTGGGACTTCCCTAATGGTCCAGTAGTTAGGGCTCCACACTTCCACTGCAGGGAGCACAGGTTCGATCCCTAGTTGAGGAATGGAAATCCTACAAGCCCTGCTAAACACAGCCTGAGCAATAGGATGGGTGCCAGGGACACTGAGTGAGATGAGGAAAGACAGTGAAAGGATGGAGAACTTCAGGGAAAATCCAGACTTCAGTTCTGAATGTGTCAGGCATGAAATGCCTGAAGTTCTATGACACTGCATGTAAATGTAATTTATTATTATTCTCTCAGGAAGAGAGTCTTGATTAGAGGTATACTGGATTGAAAATTTCTTTCCAGCTCTTACATTTACCCTTTTAACTAGGAGAAAGCAATTATATTAAATAATATCAAATTATAGACCCTAGTCAGAATTCCCAAATTCAATTAACAGAATGGGTTTTGGCAGTGGAAAAGGTACTTTAGTATGGCAAATATTGGAAGAGATGTACTCTCCGGGTTGTACCCTGGGAAAGGAAATAAAACAATGACACACACACACATCACAGTCCTACAGGCAAGCCCTTGGCCAAGCTCTGAACTGGGGGCTTGGTTTCTTGTTAGCTGGATACTGCTGGGTTGGGTTTCCTTACCTGTATAGTTGAGACAAGACACCATTGAGGGTTGAGATATGGATTACAGGATTTGATGTTCATCAAGTACACAGCTTGGCATATAAATACTGGTTCCTTTTCCCCATTCTGGACCAATTGCTTTGTTTAACAAAGCAATCTCTTGCACTTAAAAGCACTTCATATTTTCAAAGTGCTTACATGAACAGTCTTAGAGCCTAGTCTAATTTTCTCAGAAATCAGAATAAAATGAAAGCATTTTTTTCTCTTCAAAGTAAGAAGACTTGAGAACACAGTTAATTAAATGATCTGAATTGACTTCATTTAGTACAGAATTAAGGTCTCTCAGCATGGGCTGATACTCTTGACCATCACATTAGCCTTCACTGTCTCAAAATCTGATGATTCCAATACTTCACCACCCAGGCATCTGAATGGCCTTTCTGACCTTTTGCAGTGAAATCTCCCTGTTTACTTCATCATTAATTAGTGACTGATCTCCCACTGTGGGTAGAACTTTGCAGAGGGTGTTAACGTGCTCCCCACTCAGCCAGCATTTCATGGCAAGCTGGCTGCTGTCACCACCCCAAGACTCTGGCTCTGTTTCACCCTCTGCTGGATCCTCTCTGCCCTTCCTCCTGAACCATTACTGCCAAAGTTGTTGGTCTCATCACTCATTCACTTGTCTTACTCCTTGCCTTAGTCTATGCTTGCTAAACTCTTCTTGCTCCAAAAACAGATTCCCCCCTTTGCCTCCTTCTCAGTCACTTGATTTTTCCTTCTTAAAAAAATTACTTATTTAATTGGCTTACTGGGTTTTAGTTATGATGTGTGGGGGCTTCTCTCTAGTCGTGGAGCATGGGCTTATTTGCCCTATGGCATGTGGGATCTTAGTTCCCTGACCATGGATGGAACCCATGTCCCTTGCATTGGAAGGCAGATTCTTAACCACTAGACCACCAGGAAAGCCCCGATTTTCCTCTTAATTTGAGGATAGAAGCCAATCTATGAGAGTTTCCTCAACCACCTCTCTCCCCATTATTTATTCACTGACATTATCCATTTAATCATTCATCCGGTCATTCACTTATTCTCAAATAATCATCCGGCTATTCATTAACTTGCATCACTCCCTTCATCCTTTCTTTCCTGCTCATTCTCTTCCTTGAGAAGGAGACAAGCAGAGTTTTCAGAGTTATGGTTATTGAAAGTGACAGGCAGATTGTTTGCAGCTGGTATTCTGGGTTGAGTTTTGTCATGGACTGAATGTTTGTGTCCCCTCAAAAATTCTATGTTGAAACTCTGTCTCTACAGTGGGATAGTATTAGGAGGTAGAGACTCTGAGAGGTAAACAGGATTACATGAGGTTTAGGTCATGAGGGTGGAGTCCTCATGAATGCAATTGGTGCCCTTATAAGAATCACGGGAGTTTGTTTCTGCTCTCCACTGTGTGAGGCTACAGCAATAAGTTGGCAGCCTGCAACCTGTAAGAGGGTTTTCACCAGAAGTCATACATCCTGCCACCCTGATCTTGGACTTCCAACTTTCAGAGCTGTGAGAAGTAAACATCTTACTTACCACACTGTTGATGATCTTTGTTGTAGCAGCACAAGCTGACACAGCAACAAATCCCCAAGGGCTGAGGCTCACTCCTTCAGTGGCTTGACTCCCTCCTCCCTCCACCCAATAAGTACAATAATTTTGTGGAGTAGAGCTGATTAGGCCTCAATAATGGGGCCTCAGAAATCATCTTGTACACTCTGTCTTATCTCAGAGATGAGAAGGCAGAGGCCAGCCCAGAAGGATGAGCTGGCAGTGTGAGCCAGTGAAAGTACCTAATTCATGGGGTCAGGCATACAGGTATTAAGTCTTCACTCTTCCAATTCCTGTGTGTCCTTGGGCAAGTGATGTCTTTTCTCTGGGCCTCTTCTCTTATTTAGAAATGGGATTACAGTACTTACTTTGAAGAGGTTTTGCAAAGATTCAAAACAGTGCGTATGAAGAGTCTAGCTCATTCATTTACAAATAGTTCAGTTCAGTTCAATTTAGTCACTCAGTCGTGTCCAATGCTTTGTGACCCCATGAATTGCAGCACGCCAGGCCTCCCTGTCCATCACCAACTTCCGGAGTTCACTCAGACTCACATCCATCAAGTCAGTGATGCCATCCAGCCATCTCATCCTCTGTCGTCCCCTTCTTCCTCCTGCCCCCAATCTCTGCCAGCATCAGAGTCTTTTCCAATGAGTTAACTCTTCGCATGAGGTGGCCAAAGTACTGGAGTTTCAGCTTCAGCATGAGTCCTTTCAATGAACACCCAGGACTGATCTCCTTTAGAATGGACTGGTTGGATCTCCTTGCAATCCAAGGGACTTGGAGAATCAAGAGTATTCTCCAACACCACAGTTCAAAAGCATCAATTCTTCGGCCTCAGCTTTCTTCACAGTACAACTCTGACGTCCATACATGACCACTGGAAAAACCATAGCCTTGACTAGATGGACCTTTGTTGTCAAAGTGATGTCTCTGCTTTTGAATGTGTTACCTAGGTTGGTCATAACATTTCTTCCAAGGAGCAAGTGTCTTTTAATTTCACGGCTGCAGTCACCATCTGCAGCGATTTTGGACCCCCCACCACCACCAAATAAAGTCTGACACTGTTTCCCCATCTATTTCCCATGAAGTGATGGGACTGGATGCCATGATCTTCGTTTTCTGAATGTTGAGCATTAAGCCAACTTTTTCACTCTCCTCTTTCACTTTCATCAAGAGGCTTTTTAGTTCTTCTTCACTTTCTGCCATAAGGCTGGTGTCATCTGCATATCTGAGGTTATTGATATTTCTCTCAGCATTCTTGATTTCAGCATGTGCTTCCTCCAGCCCAGTGTTTCTCATGATGTACTCTGCATATAAGTTAAATAAGCAGGGTGATAATATACAGCCTTGACGCACTCCTTTTCCTATTTGGAACCAGTCTGTTGTTTAATGTCCAGTTCTAACTGTTCCTTCCTGACCTGCATACAGATTTCTCAAGAGGCAGGTAAGGTGGTCTGGTATTCCCATCTCCTCCAGAATTTTCCACAGTTTATTGTGAACCACACAGTCAAAGGCTTTGGCATAGTCAATAAAGCAGAAATAGATGTTTTTCTGGAACTCTCTTGCTTTTTCTGTGATGTAGCAGATGTTGGCAATTTGGTCTCTGGTCCCTCTGCCTTTTCTAAAACCAGCTTGAACATCTGGAAGTTCATGGTTCACGTATTGCTGAGGTCTGGCTTGGAGAATTTTGAGCATCACTTTACTAGTGTGTGAGATGAGTGCAATTGTGCGGTAGTCTGAGCATTCTTTGGCATTGCCTTGCTTTAGGATTGGAATGAAAATGGACCTGTTCCAGTCTGTGGCCACTGCTGAGTTTTCCAAATGTGCTGGCATATTGAGTGTAGCACTTTCACAGCATCATCTTTCAGTCGTTCAATAAATGATGGCTTTTATTAGCTGAGACCCAAACCCAGGAACCCCAGTTCTTAGCCCAGCCCTTTTCTATTATCTAGGACTGACCTATCCTTGTTGTACTTCCCTTTCAGAGTTAATCTAACCTTTCTTTGTGGCTCATGGGGTTTTCCTTTAGACTCATTTGGGGCAGTCCTTTCCTTCTGTCTTGTATTATAGGTATCTGTGTACCTCTCCATCTTCTCTCCTAGCTTGTGTAGCACATGGGCAGAGCGCTGTCTAATGTATTTCTCTCTTTAGTGCAGTAATCTTCAAATTCTAAAGAGGGAAGATCACATATCACCAGGGAGGCTTGTCAAAAATGCAAATTATGCAGTCCAACCTCCAAAGGTTTGGTTTCAATCAGACTGGTCCATGAATATGGAGTTTTAACAAGTAACCCATGTCATTCTAATGCAGGTGGATCACAGTGCTCTGGGAAGTACAGCTCATCAACTTATTTTAGTGTTTGGCAGGTAGTAGGTGCTCCAGAATCATTAAGTGAATTTGATGAAGATGCACCATATTAATTATCTATTGCTATATAACAAACCACCACTAAACAGCAATGATGAGTTATTTTTTACAGTCCTGTGGGTTGGCACTCTGGATTGTGCTGCTGGCCCAACCTGGGTCCCTCATGAGGCTGCATTCAGCTGGAGCAGCTGGGGTTAAGCCAACTGGCCAGCTGGACTTCTTTATGGTGCCTTCCATCCTCAAAGAGGCTAAACCAAGCTTCCTCACGTGGTGGCAGCAGCATTCCAAAAGAATTAGCCTCACTGCAGAAGCATCCATCAAGTTTCTGTCTGTTACATTTGCTGACATATTATTGGCCAAAGCAAGTCACATGACCAGAGTCAGTGTGGGAAGGGCATGCAAAGCTACGGGTGCTGGGAGCTACAGTTTATTGGTAGGATTGCCAAACAAAATACAGGACAATCAGTTATATTTGAATTTCAGATAGGTAAAGAATTATATATATATATAGTATAAATGTATTCCATGCAATATTTGGGAAACAAACTAAAGTTTTTTCTTTGAAATGGCAACCCACTCCAGCATTCTTGACTGGAAAATTCCAGGGACAGAGGAGATTGATGGGCTATATAGTCCATGGGGTCAGAGTCGGACATGATTGAGTGACTGAGCACAGGTCCTACACACTTTTGGGGATGTACTTATACTAGAATGTTATTTTTTGTTTGTCTAAAATTAAAGTGTAACCAGTCACCCAATATTTTTATTGGCTAAATCTGACATTTCTACATTGAAAACCATTAATGTAAGAATATATCACCTGTGCTATTGTCTTTTTTAACTTTTATGATAAAATTGCTGCTTTGGGTTTTTCTGCCTCAGATACCTCCAAAAGTGGGTGTTTATTTCTTTGCTATTCCCAGGTACTAAGAGCTGCTTGATGTTTTTGTTTGTTTGTTTGGTTTTTGTTTTTTAAATTTTCTGAGGAGCCATTTCCACTTAGCTCTGTTCTTCTCATGTGTGGAATCTTCCCTGTTGAATACCTTCTTTTCTGGATCAGGTTTGTTTCTGGAGTCACTCATCTCCATTTTTCCTGAAACAATTTTCCCCTGCTGGGCCCAGGCTTCCTTCTAGACACAGGCTCTTCATCTATTTTGCATCATGGATTCCTTGGCAGTCTAGCGAGGCTGATGGGCCCCCCTCAGAGTAATGCTTTTAAATACATGAAGTAAAACACAAGGGAGTACTAAGGAATTACATGGAAATTCAGCTATCAAAATACTGATAAAACAAATAAGCATCATAGTTTAATGATGTTATGTACTTCTTTATTAAGATATTACATTTTAAGACCTAGAGGTCAGTCTCCTCCAATGTAGTAGGTAAGCATCAATAATATTTCAAGATACCTGCAACAACTCTAATATGATACAAAAATTCCTTGATTCTTTGGGTGACAGTTCAGTTCAGTCACTCAGTCGTGTCTGACTCTTTGCAGCCCCATGAACTGCAGCATGTCAGGCCTCCCTGTCCATCATCAATTCCCGGAGTCCACCCAAACCCAAGTCCGTTGTGTCAGTGATGCCATCCAACCATCTTATTCTCTGTTGTCCCCT
>SJYC01014871.1:0-19864 GCA_006408675.1 Madoqua kirkii
TATTTCAATATACTGCATTTTTGTTATCCACTCATCCCATATAGTCTGATTTCATAGGCCTGGGCTGAAATCTGGCCATGTTCATTTTTAGTAGAATTCCTGGGGAAATCTCCACAGACCACACTTGGGGAAAAGGTGTAAATGGAGGCTTTAAAGGTATGGAAAGAGTGTAGGCTTCAGTAAGTATTTACCATGCACTTGCTATGCCTCTGGGTGGATGTGTAAGTCTTGAACCCAGCCTCCAAGTACCTTATTTTAACTGAAGATTCATGCTTTTCCTGCATGAAGTATTTAAGTGGATGGTATATGATGAAATTTTCTAAGAGAGCTTTCTCTTACATATTAGGGATACCTGGGGGTGGAGAAGACAAAGATCTTAAGATGCTAATTTCTCACTTGAGACTTGGGAGAAAATTTAGCTACTGGAGAGAACAACGGGCTTAGAGTCTGTTTGATTTTGTACCCAATCTTTTCCTGAACTAACTGTATATATAATCTTAGGCAAGTTGTTTTACATTTTCTAAGCCTTAGTATCTTCCTTTATATAAAAAAAAAGAGATAATGACAAAAAGAAAAGAATCCCTATCCTACTGTATTGTTATTAGAAATATTATAGGCAATGTATGTAGCTTAGAGCATGCGCTTCTAGGGGGTACTCAAATGGTGAATTGTATTATGAATATTGAACTGTCAATCAGTGTATAATTATGACTTCAGGCTTCAATGGGAGAGTTTCTGTGACCTAGGAAACGTGTCTTGGATTTAAAGGCTCACTTTACCCTTTATTAGCTGTATGACTTAGCACTTTCTCTATTTTCTGAATTCCAGTTTGTTTACCTTTAAATTGGGAGTAAGACTGTGTATCACATGTTCTTATAACCTAAGTTAAATGAAAAAGCCTAGCTAAAAACCAAACAGGATGCTTTGAATATATTTGGTGCTCAACAAATACTTACTTAGTAGCTTGGATTAAAGAGTGAATACTATTAAACTTAAGAAAGTACCCACCCATTGTTTAAGAATGAGGCTTAGAAGTCAAAGGGACTAAGGGAAACTAATACTGACCAAATAGCATGTCTCTGTGAAATTCAGAGAGCTTTGGAACTTTCTCAGTTAAAACACAAGATTCTTTTGTTGCAAGTGATATCAAACTGAACTGAAACACACTTGAGAAAAAAAGAAATCAACAAAGAGTATTCTATATAGTGAACATCTATGTAATTGCTAAATTCAGAGTAGGACTATCTTCAGGCATGGCTGCATCAGGTGGCCACCAGGATGCGGCCACACTGTCCCATCTCCTATTTCTATCTGCTGTCTTTCACTGTTGGCAGACTCCCTGCCAGTGATGGCAAAATGATTTCTAGCAGTTCCTAGCCTTCCGCCTGTTTTCTCCTCAATCCAGGCAGAAGAAACATTCTTTTTCTCTAAATTCTTGAGCATATGAACTTGAATTAATGATGATTGGATTGACCTGGGTCATTTGTCCATCTGGACACCCATTTTCATGAACAGAAGATGGAACATCCTGATTGGCCCAGGACTGGGCCATGTGCCTGCCCCTGAGTCTGGTATGGCTGAGTTTAGCCAAACACAGATTCCAAGGACTGAGAGTTAGGGTACAATGGATCTCCCCCAATAGGTAAATGTTAAAATAGGAAGGGGAAATAGATGCTAGAAAAATTTAAAAACAACAGATTCTGCTATATTTGTTTCTCTCCTTTTTCTGTTTATACACATCCCTCTCTATTTCCTAGTCCTGACATCCGAGGAAGAAAAGACTGGGGGCTTGTTTTCCACAGTGAAATTTGGGAGCCAGGACTACATCCTGATTTGGAACTAGTCTTTGGTGGGAGACAAATCTGAGAAATAGAGATGGTAAGGAGGAGGGATAGGAAGCAGAATTCATCCCTGGAGGCTTTCAGAAGGGGAGAGGGAACTATGGGGAATTGGTCTGGGAGAAATTTACTTACCCCAATAGGCATGGTGCCTGGGTGCTGGCTGTGATGCCCCATTTCTCCACTCCAAACCCCACTTTCATCAGAAAATGCAGCTTAAAGGTCATGGAAGCCTGTGTGACCTGAGTCCCTCCTCTTGGCTAATACCACAGTGCCCCATGGGTCATCTGCTGGAGGGCAAGCCTCCTTCTGGTGAGCAGAACTATAGCCATTGGATAGCACATTAAGCTGTGCCCCTTGGGGGCCAGAGCTATTAAAATAGACTCCATCCCCGGGAACTGAACAAAATACATTGACCAACCTTTACATCAAAGGCAGCAGCAGTGGCCAGATTGCAGCAGTAACAGCCTCCCTGCACTCAGCATTTTCCTTGTAGAAAACAAGATCACTAAATGACTTTCCATATCCTTCCTTCATCCGTGGACCCCAGAGATCACCAGCAGGCCTTGCCAGTTGGTGCATTTGCTCCATCTCTGTTCTCATTCATTTTTCTTGTTGTCATGGAGGGAGACATAACAAAACACTCACATCAATAATTCTGATGCCCTGTAAATGGCCAAATCCCCAAGAGAGCCCCTTGGCCTCACCAAGCTCATTGCCTCCTCCCCCTGCCACTCTCATTGCCACACAACAGCATCTTTTTGCGGTGATGTCGTCTGGACTGTGGCAATAACTTGTAGCGCTATACCTTCTAGCTTCCTTGTTATTAATCGTTCCCTACTGAAAACTCAAAAAGGGATTTCTAACTTGGGACTTTTGTTTCCAAAACATGCTGATACTTCCTTTCAGGAGCCATCTCATCAACTTATTATGGAGCTGGCCCCAATGCCAAGGTCATCCTTAAGTACAACTACAATTAATCAGAAGTCCAGAGTGATTGTGATCTTGTGCACAAGCTTACTGTTATCTTTTAAGCTTCAAGGGTAAATTAAAACCATGTAGTCCAGTGGTTCTCCCCCCAGGAGGACATTTGGCAATATCTGGAGACATGTTTTTGGCTTCCCAGGTGGCACAGTGGTGAGGAATCCACCTGCCAGTGCAGGAGACACAAGAGATGCAGGTTCGATCCCTGTATGGGAAAGATCCCCTGGAGGAGAAAATATCAACCCACTCCAGTATTCTTGCCTGGAAATTTCCATGGACAGAGGAGCTTGGTGGACACAGGAGTTCGTGGGGTCACAAAGAATTAGACATGACTGAACACATACACATGAGACATTTTTAATTGTCACAATTTGGTGGTGGGTTGTTGCTACAGGTATCTGGTGTGTGGAGACCAGGGATGCTACTCAGTATTCTACAATACACAGGAGAGCCCCCACAACAAAGGATTATCCAGCCCCAACTGCCAATGATGCTGGAGATTTGAGATTCATGAGATCATTGAGTGACGAGAAACTCTGATGTAGAGTAAGGACAGTTAGGATTTATTCAGTAGTCATTTGATTCATTCATTTAGCCCTTGAAAGTGAAGCACCCAGGATGTGTCAGACATTATTCTATACATCAGGGATTTCATTGTGATCGAGACTGTCTGGGTACTTGTTCCCATGGAGCTGTTATTCTAGTGGGGCACTCTGACAATAAGTACATAAACAAATAAGATAATTTAGAAGGTTATATATGCCATAATAAAGGAGTGAATTTGCGCCAGGACTGCGGGGTGGAGAGGCTGTAGATATGGAGATTGTGGAATCAGCACTGGATCTGAGGACTGAAAAGTGAAAGGAAGTCAGAGAGTCAAATCATGAAGGAAAGAGTTTCGGGCAGAGACAGTGGCAAGTGTACAGATCCTGAGGCAGGAAATCCAGGCTTGTCTGGGGAGAGAAGAAAGAATAAGGTGCCTGAAAAAGACTGAGCAGATGGAAGACAGAACAAGTGAGAGAATGTGGCACTGGACTAATCTCAAAGAGCCAGGGCGACGTGTTTGATCTGTAAAGGGTTCACCACTAATATTTCAGCTTTGTGGCTCGAATACTTTCTGAAACAACTACTCAATTCTTGCATCATAGTACAAAAGCAGTCATGGACGATACGCAAATGAGAGGGCATGGCCGTGTCCCAGTAAAACTTTTATTTTCAGAGTTGGTTCATGGGCTACAGTTAACTGGTCTCTGGTACAAGATGTTGCAGGACCTTGGGAGAGGTTTGAATTTTAAATACCCAAGGACAGTTTCAAGCAGGGGAATCATGATTACTTTTAAATGTGGTTCATGAGAATAACCAAGTCACGGGCTTTGTGACCATATAGTCCTAACACTCCACGTCTCCTGGCCAGAATGTCCTTTGTAGGATGAAGTTGTCCAGGCTCCATCCTATACTGCTGTGAAGATGGAGCAGCTTGGATGGGAGGAGGGAAGTGCAGATTGCAAATGCGAGTTACTGTGGCTCTTAGGATTGTTTCCATCTGTGGTGGCCCCAAAGCCCTCACACGTATTTTGCAGCCTTCTAGTATGAGGAATGGCTCCATTTCAGAGCTTAGAGGAGCTCCCTGAAACTCCAGGAGGCAAAATTACTCATTTGCCATCGCAGAAGGCAGAAGCAGTTGTGTTTGGGCTCCCGCCTGCCCGTCTGCATGTTTTCAGCTCAAATATAGACTTAGTGCTCAGTGCCTCGTGAGTGGTGCTTCTCCCCTAGGAAACCTATGAATTTTATTTTCTTTGCAGAGGAGTCACCTCTCTGTGAAAAAAAAAAAAAAAGACACTTCCTCTGCCCTGCTCACCCTTGGCAAATGCACCTCTCAGTCTGCCAACTCAGTGCCCAGGGGAACGCAGAGCAAGTTAACGGGGCGGGAACAGACGGACTGGATCTGGGTCCTGGCAGCTGGACAGGTCTGCGAGGAAGAAGCTGGGAGTGGTGGGAGAAAAGCTGCCTGCCTGGGAGGCTAGGCAGGGCCAGTGTCACTCTCTTCCTTAGAACAGGACTTGATGTCCTCACCAGGACCCATTGTAATCTGACCCCTCGCTATCTCTCTGCCTCGCTTTGGTCACTTCCCTCACTTGTTTGCTTTGCTCTGGCCACACTGGCCTTCCTGACCATCTCTAAAACACCCAGCTTGTGCCCTGCTCTGGGCTTCTGCATGAGCTGCTCCCTCTGTCCAGGTTATCTTTCCTCCAGCTCTTTCTTTGTTGACTTGATCCCTTCACATAGGTCTTTGCATCCACACCACATCCTCAAAGCAGCCTTTCAGACCAATCTATTTAAAACTGCACGGATACAAAACAACAAAATTCTGTAAAGCAATTCTTCAGTTAAAAAATAAATAAATAAAAATAAAATTGCACCATATCCTGCTCATCACTTTCTACCCCTCCCTTTATTCTGCCTTATTTATTCTTTAAATAGCACATCGTATTTTCCTACCTGATATTATTATGTTTCTTTATGTGTCTATCTGTTTAGTTTTTATCTGTTCCATTAGAATATAATCTACCTGAAGGCAGGTCTCAGTCACATCTATGACCATATCCCTGACTCCAGTCCAGTGTACTGCACATAGTAGGAGATTAATAACTCTGTGTTGAATGGGTGAAAGACCTTCAGTCAGGATGGGACAGGTCCCAGGTGCTGCCAGGCAGATGGTCTCTAGTGGGCTAGGCTGGTAGGAGTTGACTCTTTGACAGGTGGTGGGAACCTAACATTGTAAGATCTGGGCACATATAGAATGCAGTCTGTATTAGCGTCACACTAGCTGCTGCAGCAAATGACTTCCATATTTCAGTGACTTAAGACGATCTTTATTCTTGCTTGTATAACAATCCATTGTGGATTTTCCTATTAATGGGAAATGGTGATTCAGGAAGTTGAGACACTTCACTTTTGTGGTTCTGCGATCTCTGAGGACTATGAAATCCTCTGCTTCCAGTTGGAGATGGGGGAAAAGAGTAGCGAAAGCACACCCACTGTGGCCTGAAGGCGGCTTACCAGTTCCACTCTACTGTTGGATAGAACTGATTGATGTCCCCATCTGGATGCAAAAGAGGCTGCGAAAGATTGCCTCTCAATGGTACCTGCTTTCCAAAAGCAACTCTGTATCAAGGAATATGCTGTACTCTATACACCAAATGTTGGTGGACATTTAACTATTGCTGTCATATGATCCTGATTCTTTCATTTTCTTTCCTTCACTGACAGCCTTGCCCGGCATTAGTTTCCACAGAAGTCTTAGATATATTCTTGCTTCCCATCCTACCTATGATTTCTCTTTACTCTAAATGCTCTCAAGCTACTGACATGGCCTCTTTCTCTCCTTCACTACTGCCACATCTTGGAAGAATTCTCTATTGATTTGACATTTCTTTCTTAGTTACTGAAACTGCTCCAACTTGATGTCATCAATGACCTTATTGCTAAATCTGATATTCTCTTCTAAGCCTTAATCCTAGATGTATTCTCTGCAAAATTTAACACCATGGAACATAGTTTCCTGCCTGGAGCTCATGCCTTTATGATTCTCCACTCTCCCAGTTCTTATCTTACCTCTCCGATCCCCCTTTCTCAGTCACCATGATGTTTTCTCCTCAAGATTGGTGTTCCCTTGATTTCGGTCTTTGGGTCTACCTCTTTCTTCCCTCACCCTATTCTGAATCTGAAAATAAATGAAAACCCATCTATATTAGTTTCCAAGAGCTGCCATAGCAAATTACCACAAACTGAGAGGCTTAAAATAATAGAGGGCATCCCAGGTGGCACAAGTAGTAACCAACACCCCTGCCAGGGCAGGTAGATAAAGAGATGCGGCTTCTGTCCCTGGGTCAGGAAAAGTTCCCTGGAAGAGGGCATGGCAACTCACTCCAGTATTCTTGCCTGGAGAATCTCACGGACAGAGAAATGTGGGAGGCTATGGTCCATCTGGCTGCAAAGAGTTGGACACAACTGAAGCAACTTAGCATGCATGCAAAGTAATAGAAATTTATCCTCTCAGAGTTCTGGAGGCCAAAGGTCCAAAATCAAGGTGTCATAGGTTTGGTTCTTCCAGGAAGTACTGAAGGAGGCTCTGGTCCATGCCTTTCTCCTAGGTTTCGGAGGCTCTAGCAATCTTTGGCTTGCAGATGTATCCATCTAATCTCTACCCCCATCATCATATGTCTTTCCCTCCATGTCTCAACTCTCCTTTTGCCTTCTCTGATTTGGACCACAGTTATTGTGTTTCATTGTTGTTGTTGTTCAGTCATGAAGTCCTGTCCAATTCTTTGTATTTGGGCCCACTATAAATCCAGGATTGTCTCATTTCAAGATCCTTAAATTAATTATATCCATCAAGACCCTACCTACAGATAAGTTCACATTCACTTTACCAGGGATTAGGACTTGTATATATCTTTTGGGGAAGGGACTCTATTCAAAGCACTACACCACCCCCCCCCAAATTGGTACCTCCAGCATCAGCTTCTCTCTGGGGTCCAGATCTACATTGCCAACTCCCTACCACACATCTCCAACCCCAGGGTGCAGAAGAATCTCATAGGCACAGGTCCAAACAGACATTTATCATTTTTTCTTACTTTTAATCATTCTCAATTTTCTCTTGTGGTGGATGGCTCACCATCTGTCCAGTCTTACAAGCTAGAAGCATGAGGCTCATCTTAGATTTCTTCCTCTCTTACCTCCCACCTCCGGTAAGGCACCAAGCTGTGTTGATATGACTGGGAAATAGCCCCCAAAGCTTTCCATTTCCAGAATTTCCATCTTGCTGCAGCTGTCAGTGTTTATCACCACTGGTTTGCCCACAGCTCTTTCACCAGCTTCCTTTCTCCTTCCTCCGGTTTATCATTAATGCTGCTGCCAAAGTTTTCCACCAAAAGATTACGAATCTGATGGTACTAGAGATCCATAATCCTTTATCTAAAACTTGGAGTGCTGTAAAAGTTCAGAATCTTTTGGATGAAAGAAAATCAAAATGCAGGTCACTATAGGCCTTGCAGTGTACTCTGAGCCATCACCCTATCCTGAAACGCAAAAGAGCTTTTACATGAAGAGGGACAAATAAAGATTATAAATAGTGTTCATAGTGTTCACTGACAAACTAGCTTGTGCCAAACTCATGAGAAAGTCTTCGATTGTTGGCTTTTAGAATTTTAAGATAAGGGTTAGAGGACTGTGGATTTGAACTCTTCTTTTAGAAACTTCTGTCAGCTTCTGACTGTCTCTTTTAGCAGCATTTGAAAACTGGTGCCTTGCAACTGGCCTATAACCTACAAACATGTTGTATTTGGCCATCATCAGGTTTTGGGGCATGTATTCGTGCTCAGTCGTATCTGACTCTTTGTGACCCCTTGGACTGTAGCTCACAAGGCTTCTCTGTCCATGGAATTTCCCAGACAATAATACTGGGTGTGGGTTGGCATTTCCTACTCCAGGATATCTTCCCAGCCCAAGCACTGAACCAACATCTCTTGTGTCTTCAGCCTTGACAGGCAGATTCTTTCCCACTGTGCCACCTGGGAAGCCCCACCATATTTTTAAACATCGCTTATTGACAGCTTTCAGAAGAACATGCACCAATAGTTCATCAAGTTGTCCCAGTTTTCGCCAGCACATATTGTCTTGACAACTTATGACTCACACATTCACAGTAGCCTGGTCTCTAAGTTAATAGCCAGCCACAGTAAAGCATGTAAGGGTGCCTGAACTCAGAGTCCCACTTTACTTCTCCAGGACCATCCCAACCCTTTCTTTTAAGTCTCCTCAGCCTCATCCTTGGCACATCACATTATCAGGTAAGTGGAAGTCTTTAGACTACAGAGATAAGCCCCATGCCTCAGTGTATGCTCTGCCTCTGTCTGAAATACTGTTTCATCACTAAATTTCTGAAATTCAAAACTCATTTATTCAACAAAAATCTATTAAACACCTACTCACCAGTCCCATAGGAGGGTTCTAGGAATATAACAGAGGATTAGCCAGACAAATCCCAACTTTCATCCAGCCTACATAATCTATGAAAGTTCAGTTTAGTTCAGTCGCTCAGTCGTGTCCAACTCTTTGCGACCCCATGAATCGCAGCACGCCAGGCCTCCCTGTCCATCATCAACTCCCGGAGTTCACTCAGACTCACGTCCATCGAGTCAGTGATGCCATCCAGCCATCTCATCCTCTGTCGCCCTCTTCTCCTCCTGCCCCCAATCCCTCCCAGCATCAGAGTCTTTTCCAATGAGTCAGCTCTTCTCATGAGGTGGCCAAAGTACTGGAGTTTCAGCTTTAGCATCATTCCTTCCAAAGAACACTCAGGGCTGATCTCCTTTAGAATGGACTGGTTGGATCTCCTTGCAGTCCAAGGGACTCTCAAGAGTCTTCTCCAACAACACAGTTCAAAAGCATCAATTCTTCAGCACTCAGCTTTTTTCACAGTACAACTCTGACATTCATACATGACCACTGGAAAAACCATAGCCTTGACTAGATGGACCTTTGCTGGCAAAAAATGTCTGCTTTTGAATATGCTATCTAGGTTGGTCATACCTTTTCTTCCAAAAGGTCTTTTAATTTCATGGCTGCAGTCACCATCTGCAGTGATTTGGGAGCCCAGAAAAATAAAGTCTGATACTGTTTCTCCATCTATTTCCCATGAAGTGATGGGACCAGATGTCATCATGATCTTTGTTTTCTGAATGTTGAGCTTTAAGCCAACTTTTTCACTCTCCACTTTCATTTTCATCAAGAGGCTTTTTAGATCCTCTTCACTTTCTGCCATAAGGGTGGTGTCATCTGCATATCTGAGGTTATTGATATTTCTCCCAGCAATCCTGATTCCAGCTTGTGCTTCTTCCAGCCCAGCATTTTTCATGATATACTTTGCATATAAGTTGAATAAGCAGGGTAATGATATGTAGCCTTGACGTACTCCTTTTCCTATTTGGAACCAGTCTGTCGTTCCATGTCCAGTTCCAACTGTTGCTTCTTGACCTGCATATAGGTTTCTCAAGAGGCAGGTCAGGTGGTTTGGCATTCCCATCTCTTTCAGAATTTTCCAGTTAGCCTGAGCCATTAATCTTACTATCACTGTACAGTTAAAGATAGTATTCATGACACATCACTTTCTCTGATCCACAGTGACTCTATTCATGACCCTATCATGGAATTTGTTACACAATGCATTGTGTTTCCTTGTTTACTCGGATGTGCTCTTCATAAACATGAGCATCTAGGGCCAGAATTCATCTCTAGTGGTTCCTGGAGCCCATGGTTATGCCCACAACTCTCGAGGAGCCGTATTTCTTAGATTTACTGTGTTCCTACCATCCCATGGCTTATTCTCTCTTGACTTTATTTTGGATATCCTGACTCACCCACCGTCCAACTTCTAGGTTAATGCAACATATTTTAGATTTTGCTATGACAATCTCTTACTTCTAAGTATTCATTTCTGTGTTAGGATGGAGGAGCTCACCATGCTGGAATCATAACCACAAAATCTTTGTGCTTTGACACAAGTGTATTTTGCTGATACCATATTTCCCTCTTGGCAGATGCTTCCACAGTTATGGTGACAGAGAGAGAGGTGGCAGTTTTTACCTGGACTCTTAAAGCTTGTACTTGGAAGTGACACATGCCCTGTCTATTTATAGTTCACTGGCTAAAGCAAGTCACTGGTTGCATAAAACTTTCAGGGAATGAGCAAGAACCTGGAAAAATTATGACTAGAATGTTCATGGATATTCCCAATAACTGTCTTAACAAGTCTTCACCCATCAGCAGCTGGCACATAGGAATACCCTTCCTTCTAAGGGGTCAGAGGCAAGAATTCCTTAGGTTCAAGTTAATGAGGGCTTGGTTTGTAAAGATGTGGGGTCTCCAGTTAGGTTATGGAGGCAGGGTTTAGGCACAGGTGGGCCCCTTATAGGAGTCAAGGCTAAACATAATTCAGTGAACTGAGGTTCTAGGTTCTAGGTGGGAGTTTGATCACAGGAACAAAGTAAGATTCTAGAATTGGTACAGATGATGTGCATAAAGCTAACAAAGATTGCTGTTGTTCAGTTGCTAAGTCATGTCCAAAACTTTATGACTGCATGGACTGCAGCAGGCCCGCTTCCCTGTCCACATCTCCCAGAGTTTGCTCAGACTGTCCACTGCATTGGTGATCCCATCCAACTATCTCATCCTCTGTCACTCCCTTCTCCTTCTGCCCTCAGTATTTCAAAGATTATGGAATGTCATTAATTATTTGAGCAATAACCTTGGGCTTGTGTTCAGGTCATGTCTGACTCTTTGAGACCCTGTGGACTGTCGCCCACCAGGCTCATCTGTCCATGGGACTCGCCAGGCCAGAATAGTGGAGTGAGTTGCTATTCCCTACTCCAGGGGATCTTCCTGACCTAGGGATTGAACCTGGGTCTCCTGTATTGCAGGTGGATTCTTTACCATCTGAGCTACCAGGGAAGCCTTGAGTAATAACCTATACCTCCTTAAATTTCCTTTGCTAGAGCCATAATTAATTTATTGATGACCTACTATGTGCCAGGTCTCAACGTGGACTATGAGGCCAGTCACAGCCTGATCACTGTCAATCTATCATCTCTCCCCATCCAACTTCCTGTTGCCCTACCACATGGGTGGGTGTTTCTGCTCCCGAAATAGTCATGACTCAGGGCTTTGCACTTCTGTCTCCTTGTCTGAAATGTCTTCTCTTTTCATCTTTATGGGCTGGTTCTGTCTCTTTACTCAGACCTCAGCTTAAATGTCACCCTATTTCAGTCCACTCTATTCAATACTCCTCCCACCTTCCCTTAAAGAAGGGGTGGGTAAAATATAGTCCCCGGCCTGCCACTTGTTTCTCAGAATAAAGTTTCATTCCTCATTTCTTAATATATGGTTTATGACTGCTTGCATCCTGGAACAGGTGAGCTGAGTAGCTGTGACAGAGGCCCTACAGCCCACAAAGCCAAGAATATCTACTCTCTGGCTCTTGACAGAAAACAGTTGCCAGGCCCAGCTCTGGAGTCACTACAGCACTTAGTTCTATTTTCCTTGTTACACTGTTCTCTGAAATCATCTCCTTTGTTATTTCAGTCTCCACTTCCCCACTGGGATGTGAATTCCATGAGAGTAGGGACCTCTGCAGTCTTCCCTGGTAGCTCAGATGGTAAAGCATCTGCCCGCAATGCAGGAGACCCAGGTTCTATCCCTGGGTTGGGAAGATCTCCTGGAGAAGGAAATAGCAACCCACTCCAGTACTCTTGCCTGGAGAATCCCATGGATGGAGGAGCCTGGTGGGCTACAGTCCATGGCGTCACAAAGAGTCGGACACGACTGAGCGACTTCACTCAGGGACCTCTGCCTTGATCTTGGCTTTAACCCCAGAGCATTCAGAGGCATTCAATGCTTGTATATTGTCTGACTGACCAAGTGCTCTGAAGACCTGGGGAGGAGCTCAGCCTGACCAATGTACATCAAGGAAGGGAGGAGAGAATGGGCCATCCAGAAGTAGGGTGCATTTTCAATTTCTGGATTTTTGTAGGCCAACCACAGACAGACGCCCCCATTTGCTATTTAAACTATGAAAATAAAGTACAAGAAATCAAGTTAATAGCCTGGCCTAGGATTCAGTGGGGTCTGATCTATCACAGGCTCTTTTCGCAATGAACCTCTAAACCTCCTTAAAGAGCTCTGGCAACCATAAGCCAAAGAAGCCTGAGATCAGCTCAGGCCACTTCCCTCCATGACACGAAACCCCACAAGGAATCAGCACCTCATGAAATGTTACAGCCCCCCACCCCGTCCCCACACCGTTGACTCATCCAGTGCCTTACACGCCTGAGATGGCATGGCTTTCCATAGAAGCCATCAGCCCCCACATAACGCTTTCCTATGTATAAATGATGTTTTAAAAAAAGTAAACCAGCCTCCCAAATTACATTTTGCTGGAGAAATCAATAGCAATGACTTGCAGGCTTAGGCAGTGCTTTTGAGGAGGAAAAGATGCAGGAGGCAAGTGGAGAAGGGTTGGAAAATAGGAAGAAGTCAGCCCGGTGTGCTGGTAGATTTCACACTCCAGCATCTTCCGCTGGATCTGTGGAGGGGCAAAACTGAGAGGGATCCTCTCTAGGAGCAAGAAATAATGGATTAGTTTATAAATGCATTTGTGCAAACAACCACTCCCCTCCACTCTCATCTTTTTCTAACTCTTTGCACTGACCACACCAGCAAGGTCTGTAGGTCCCACCTCCAAAACATCTCCCAAATCTCATCTCTCCTCTACATCCCTACTATACATCCTGGACCGCTGCCATCAGCTGACACTTGGACTCATGCAATGGTCTCCTAACTTGTTTTCCTGTGTTTCCTCCCACTATAGCATCAAACCCATTCACCTGAACCAGAGGAATTTCCCAAAAACAAAAGGGAGATCAAGTTACCATCCTGTTGCACACCCTTTGACGTCCTTACCATGATCCACTAGCCTGGATGATCCAACCCTTATATATGGTCGCCAAGCTCATCTCCTCCACTCCATTCATTCCCACCGAACCAGACACCCAGATCCCCTCACTCTGCCTCCAACATGATAAACCTACTTTTCCTGAGGGCAGGTCCCTCAGTGCTCACTTTGTCTGTTACAGGTTTGCTCACTCATCTTTCCCACTAGCTCCTTCTGGTTATTCAGGTCTCAGCTCCTCAGAGAGGCCATCCTGACCTCTTGTTTATAAGAAATCCCAGTGACTCTTACATCCTCCCACATGATTTCCCTCATAGCCTCATGGCTATCTAACTTTATCTTGTTTAATTCTCTACTTGCTTCTTATCTCTCTTACCTTATATAACACTTTAGCTTCAGGGCCTTGAACTATCCCCAGCACAGAGTAGGCACTTAAGAAATAGCTCTGGAATGTCTGAATGCTATTGCCTTCTGAGAAATCTATTAAAAAAAAAACCAAACTGAACATATGCTGGGCATTCATTCACTCATTCATTTATTCAATACATTTCCTGTGTGCTTGCTAGCTGCCAGCCTCTCTGCTGGATGCCACAGGTAGAGACAGGGAGACTCAGTCCTTGCCCCCAGGTTACTCTTCTTATGAGGGGGAGGACATACATGGCAAAGATTTTAGCCTGGTTGGTGTAAGAGCAGGACTGTGAACAAAAACCAAAGTTCTTTAGAATCTGGGGAGTGGGTGCTTATATTCCCTGATGGAGATGAGACAACTCTGCTGAGGAGGTACCACTTCAATTGGGTTCTGAGTGATGATTAGAAGCTTGTTAGCTATAGAGGGAGCATGAAAGATTTAAGACACTTAGTCAAAAGTAATCTGCCAGAAGTAGAACTAGCATTGGATAGTTGAGGATGAGAGATGGTTTTCAAGTTCTGTGATCTTCCTGGTAATGAAAAGACAGGTGGGAGAGAGAAAGAGGAGCCATAGGAATGGAAGGAGGAGGAACAGATTGAACAGCTATCCTTCACATTCATTCTCTTCCTCCAAGTGACATGTTTTGTGATACTATTTTTCTTTCAGTTAGTCACTCAACAAAAAGATTAGGGTCTGCTGCTTTAAGTACTTAAATGTGCCTGGCCTTAGTCACAAAGGGTGAATTCTGGTTTGAGGAAGAAAGGTGAAAAACATGTCTCCTAGTTGCAGAGGTCCTTGGGGAAGGAAATAGGGCTCTTTGCGGAAGAAATTCTCCTTCCTGCCTTTTGTGGCATGCACCCAGGTTCCACTTCTGAGCATAAGGATATAGAAACAAAAGAAGGGGTTCTTTTCTGTTGCACACACCTGGCTCTCATCTTTTGATTTACTCAAATTTCTGAGACAGTTGAACCAGCTTCAGCTTTTCTCCAGAGCTGGCATTACTGTCTATATCAGGGTTAGGGTTAGGGTTAGGGTTAGGGTTAGGGTTAGGGATAGGGTTAGGGTTAGGAAGAGTGTTGTGGGCAGATAAGAGGGAGGAGCTACAAACTCAGATCTTGAGAATAACAACTTCTTGCTCATTTTCCTAAGGCAGTGATTTCCAGCCAGCTTCTTCTTCCCAGACACCCAGTTTCCCTAACTTCTACCAGAGTTTTCTCCTCTACTCATCTACTCACTCCTAGGCCTTGGGAGTATCTGGGAAGGGAAAACTGGAAAGTATGCTGTCAAATTGGACAGTACAAGAAAGTTACAAGTGGATGAGAGCCAGGACCTTCCCAGATACCAGCCAGATGAACATAGTTATAAATAAGGCATTGAGGCTTCTGACTAAACACTCTTGTCTTTGATTTTTGTACTCAGGCTCCACGTTCTTGGCAGCCAGCCAAAGGCAAGTCTGCAGTTTTATTTCTTCACCTTGCCTGCATGAAATTGTTCTCTAGATCAGGGGTCCCAACCTCCAGGTTCTAATGCCTGATGATCTGAGATGGAAGTGCTGTAATAATAACAGAAATAAAGTGCACAATAGATGGAGTTCTTCTACAGACTTCTTTTGGGGATACAGATGAATTTTTTAATGCATTGGTTTGTTGTAAATTGATGGCTTCATGACAAGTTTATTTAGCTTTCAATATATATTTTTTAAAAATTTAGTTTTCAACATTTAAATTTTAGGATATTTTACATAAAGTTCCAGATTTTTTAGTTGTCTTCAAAAAAGGCAAGATCTAGAAACTTTGCATGTCCACAGCAAGCAAGAAGTGCCCTCTCTAGATGACCTGTGTATATTGTTGTTTCTCCAGCATTCTCGCCCCTCCTATTCATTGCAGCCTCTCACCCTCACCCATTTGTATCATCTGCTGGTATTTGATTTTGGGTCTTACTTTAAAGATTTTTCACCCCTTTATAAGTGTAATCTAGAAAAAAAGTGGTACAGATGAACTTATTTGCAAAGGAGAAATGGAGACACAGATGTAGAGAACAAAATTATGGACAGACACCAACAGGGAAAGGAGGGACAGGATGAAATGAGAGACTGGGATTGACATATATACCCTTCTAAGTATAAGATAGACAACGAATGAGAATCTAGGTGTTTAGCACAGGAAACTCTACTCAATCCTCTGTGGTGAAGGAAATCCAAAAAAGAGGGGATATATGTTTACATATAGCTGATTCCCTTTGCCATACAGCAGAAAATAACACAGCATTGTAAAACAACTATACTCCATAAAAAGTTTCTTCTAAAGACTTTTCATCCCTGAGGCCTGTGTGAAAAGCTTTTGCAGCCACTTTCCCCCTGGAAATTGCTCTGGACTGTATCGCCCTACCTTCAGCTGTCGGTTCTGCTTGGATTCTACACATTGACGCTATGCCCGTCTACAGCTCTCACCTCTCTGAATCAAAGGGTGCTCACTTTTACAAAGTCTCTCATGGCAAAACAAAATAAGGTTTTGGGTGTGTGTGTAAGAGGATGAATGAATATGCTCACATTGTAAGGGATTCAAGCAATAAGTAATACTATAAAGTACTGAGACTCGACCATCATCCCAGCATCCAGATCATCCTGTTAACTATTTGGATGTGCGTGGTTGTTTGGGCACTTCCAACACGGTGGGCACTGATCTAAGTGTTCTACATGCCTTATTTCATTCAATCCTCCAAACAACCCTAAAAGATAGATACTATTCTCATCTCCCTTTTACAAATGACATACTTAAGGTATATAGAAGTTGCATACGTCTGTGTGAAATAGAACACACAGCTAGTACATGTGAAATCTTAAGTTTTAATTTGAGTAGTCCAGCTCTGGGATCCACATTCTTGAAAACTATATCATACTATTAAGTATGTATGTACTAAGTTGCTTCAGTCATGTCTGACTCTTTCCTGCCAGGCTCCTCTGTCCATGGGATTCTCCAGGCAAGAATACTGGAGTGGGTTGCTATGCCCTGCTCCAGGAGATCTTTCTGACCCAGGGATCAAACCAGGGTCTCCTGTGGCTCCTGCCTTGCAGGCAGATTCTTTACTGCTGAGTCACAGGGTAAGCCCTTGTACATGCATAGGAATTTTATAAATAGCTTGCTGGAGCTTGTATCACTCACCTCAGGAAACAATACAATGGAAATTCCCTTCATTGAGTTTTCAAAGAACTCACTAAAATGACCTTGAAATTATTGGGGGAAGTAAATTCTATTACCCTATTTCAATTTCTAGCCCTTATTAGTCATCCCGGGTAACCAGACACCTTGAGTAACGCTGGAGGGGTCAAGACATTGGCAAGGCGTGTCTTTTCTAGCTTGGGTGCTTCTTGTTAATAATATACAATTGATAACTTTTTATGAATATAGAGGATCATGAGAAAAAAGGAATGGAAACAATTTTTATTTCGGAACTCTTATGCATCTGGTACTTGACATATGGTGTTTCACAATGTCCATGTAGATGAACAATTATTCTTTTCTTTTTTTTTTTTTCAGGACTCACTTGTTCCAGGCATATAACTAGAGGTGTCGGACTGAAATCCGACCCATGTAAGTCCAACTTTAAAGCTGATTGTTACTCACTATTCTGCAACATGTTCTACCAAATAACATCGCTAATTACAACTGAAAGGGGAACCATCACATCATTTTCCTGGAAGAATTATGAACTATCTGATGAGAAAGCTCTGTGCCTTTTTTTGTGGGCATCACTGTGAAATATATGTATGTAATCTAAGTTGATTGATTTATGGGTACACTCATTTTACATCACAGAACTGCCCTTGAAAAAGTGTAAGTTAAAGTTTTGAAAACGATAACTTTGAAATCCATTTCAGGGGAACCAATACAAGGGATGGAGAAGGAAATGGCAACCTACTCCAGTATTCTTGCCTGGAGAATCCCATGGACAGAGGAGCCTAGCAGGCTACGGTCCATCCTGTCGCAAAGAATCAGACACGACTGAAGTGGCTTGGAACACAATATAAGGAGGAACCTTTCTGTATTCTTTCTAACACAAGTAGCATGGTGTTCAGTCAACTTCTCTTTTGTGAAATCAGACTTTCTTAATGGGGTTACCCTTGTTGTGGGGATGACTGTACAGAAATATAGGCCTATGATTGATGTGCTAAAAAAAATTCCCCCACCAAGTTCTTACAGCACCATTATAGTGGCATTTATAGATCTTCTATTATGTGATACTTAGTTTTAAAGGACTAACTACATGGCTTTTAAATTAATGAATTCACTGAGTAAATACTATGTACATGACAGGAGTGGGCTGGATCTGAAAAGATTCTGAGATGAATAAAAAAATCTAAGTCTTATGTTTAACAATTTCAAGGTCTGAAGAGAAGACAAATATGTAAACAGACATAAACAATAGTGTGAGCAATGCAACCAAAAGATTCTTTTGGATTGTTTCTGTTGTCCATTTATTCAAAAGTGTTTAGTATTTAGCTCCTATTATGAGCCATGCTGTAACCTCAGGGATGGATATACAGCGGAGGGGAAAAAAAGAGATATGAATCTTAGCTTCCTAGGGCTTATGGTTTTTCCAAATGTATTTGCATAGCAGGCAACATACTACAGTATCTAAGTGTACAAGTTCTAGCCTCATGCTGCCTGGGATCAAATGCTTCCACTTTGCTAGTTCTATGACCTTGGGAAATTATTTAACATTTCTGTACCTTGGTTCCTCTATCCTTTGGATTTAAACATAGTAGAGTATCTACTTCATAGAATTGTTCTCAAATGAATTTTTTTTATCAAATGAATTAATATTTGAAAACAATAAATGAATGACCCTCTCAAAGTAAGGACAAAATGGCATCCATCTGTTAAGCAAATAGAATTGCAGATGATAAACGGGTTGTTTTGAATATTTGCCAAACCCATATTCTACCTTTACTATTTTTTATCTTTAAACTGACACATATTTTAAACTTAAATGTTCATCCATAACTACCAAATAGCCCACATAAGCCCACATTGCTGTCCGGAATGCTCTGGCATAGATGTAATGATCGTACTGATCATCTCCTTTGTGAAACTATCTTTGTTCCCTGGGCAAAATCAGCAGCGCCATCCTCTGTGCTCCCACAGCACTTTGTGCCCAAAATTCTATTAAGTGCTCATCAGAATGCCTAAAATTCAATCCTCACTCCTGGCTGCCTGGCCAATATGAGGCTGAGCGTTGGTTAGCATTTCCCCAAAAGCCCAGGCCTACTGAGAGTAAAAAATAATCTGCGTGTTAAGACACCAGACATACTTAGGAAAGCTCACAGCACAGACTGTCAGCTATCATTATGTCTGCATCCAGGTGCCTATAAGTTCATCAAGAGAAAGGACACAGTTCTAACACCAGGGAAGGAATGTGCCCACTGAAGCTTTGAGAGAGCTTTGGAATAAGTCTGGGCCAGAGCCAGGGAAGATGAGTATCTGGGATGGACAAGGAGCAAAGGGTCATGTTCTGAAGCTGGTTCTGACTCTGCATTTTAATTTTTTTATTTTTAATATTTGAAGTATAATTTACAAGGTCATGTTAGTTACAGATGTACAGCAGTGATTCATATATATATAAACTTTATCAGATCTTTTCCATTGTAAGTTATTATAAGACATTGGTCATATATTAAAATGTTCAGATTCTTCTCCATTACAAGTTATAAGACATTCAATCATTAAATATAGTTCCTTGTACTATACAGTAGGTCCTTGTTGTGTATGTATTTGATACATCAGTTCAGTTCAGTCGCTCAGTCGTGTTCAACTCTTTGTGATCCCATGAATTGCAGCACGCCAGGCCTCCCTGTTTATTACTATCTCTCAGAGTTCACTCAGACTCACATCCATCGAGTCTGTGATGCAATTCAGCCATCTCATCCTCGGTCGTCCGCTTCTCCTCATGCCCCCAATCCCTCCGAGCATCAGAGTCTTTTCCAATGAGTCAAATCTTTGCATGAGGTGGCCAAAGTACTGGAGTTTCAGCTTTAGCAACATTCATTCCAAAGAAATCCCAGGGCTGATCTCCTTCAGAATGGACTGACTGGATCTCCTTGCAGTTCAAGGTACTCTCAAGAGT
>SJYC01014872.1:0-15617 GCA_006408675.1 Madoqua kirkii
TAAAGAAATCATTGCAAAAAACAGAGGTGGGGTGGGGATAACCTCTGGAGAAATAGTCTTTCTGGAAAAAAATGCCTACAAGAAAAATTTTCACTAGGAGGAAAAGTGCTCCCAAAACAGGCACAGATTAAAATCTGTCTCTTATACACATCTTGGTTTTTTTTTTTTTTGGTAGGTAATTAAGAAGTGTTTATTGAAAATTGAAAATCTGCCTTATTTTTTGCTTCCAAATGTTTTCTGTTACATGAGGGTTAAAGTAAAGTAAGAGATTTGTAGATTTGTTTAAGGCAAATCATCTTAGAAACTGCATGACTGCCTTATTTTAGTTAATCCAGAAACTGAGAGTCAACTAGGGGCAGTAAATGGCCCAAGGTAGGCTAACTACTGTAGTGAAGACTCCAAAGATTTTAACGGCTTAATGCATTCAAGTTGTAATTCTCACTCACATCACATCCAACGTGGGCAGGCAGGGCTCTCCTCCACACAGTCCCTCAGGAACTCATATTCTTTTTACTTGTGGCTCTGCTACAAATCATCAGAGACATCTCTGCTTAGCTGGAGGAAGAGTGTGAGGATCAAGCCAAGAAGGCTTTTATCAGCTGGACATAGAAGTGACACACATCACTTTGTTCAGATTTCATTGGCCAGAACTGAGTTCTTCTTCTTCTTTTTTTAAAGAAATACATATTTCATTTTGGCCACAAGGCCTGTGGGACCTTAGTTCTCTGACCAGGGACTGAACCCACAGCCTCTTCATTGGAAATGTGGAGTCTTAACCATTGGACTTAACCTTATGGCAGAAAGAGAAGAGGAGCTAAAAAGCCACTTGATGAAAGTGAAAGTGGAGATTGAAAAAGTTGGCTTAAAGCTCAACATTCAGAAAACAAAGATCATGGCATCTGGTCCCATCATTTCATGGGAAATAGATGGGGAAACAATGGAAACAGTGTCAGATTTAGTTTTTGGGGGCTACAAATCACTGCAGATGGTGACTGCAGCCATGAAATTAAAAGACACTTACTCTTTGGAAGAAAAGTTATGACCAACCTAGATAGCATATTGTAAAGCAGAAACATTACTTTGCTAGCAAAGGTCCATCTAGTCAAGGCTATGGTTTTTCCAGTGGTCACATATGGATGTGAGAATTGGACTATGAAGAAGGCTGAGCACCAAAATATTGATGCTTTTGAACTGTGGTGTTGGAGAAGACTCTTGAGACTTGAAATTCCTTGGACTGCAAGGAGATCCAACCAGTCCATTCTGAGGGAGATCAGCCCTGGGTGTTCTTTGGAAGGAATGATGCTAAAGCTGAAACTCCAGTACTTTGGCCACCTCATACAAAGAGTAGACTCACTGGAAAGGTCTCTGATGCTGGGAGGGTTTGGGGGCAGGAGGAGAAGGGGACGACCAAGGATGAGATGGCTGGATGGCATTACAGACTCGATGGACGTGAGTTTGAGTGAACTCCGGGCGGGAGTTGGTGATAGAAAGGGAGGCCTGGTGTGCTGCGATTCATGGGATCACAAAGAGTCAGACATGACTGAGCAACTGAACTGAACTGAACAATTGGACTGCCAAACGTCCTTTTCTCTATTTGCCCAGCACTTCTCCTTATGCTCACAGAGTTACTATATGATTATTCAAAGTCTAATATGTAAATGTATTAATAAAAGGTGAAAAGTGTCTGATTCTTTGCAACACTATGATCTGTAGCCTGCCAAGCTTGTCTGTCCATGGAATTTTCCAGCCAAGAATACTGGAGTGGATAGCCATTCCCTTTTTCAGGGGATCTTCCTGACTCAGGGATTGAATCCCAGTCTCCTGTATTGCAGGTTGATTTTTTAATGTCTGAGCCACCAGGGAAGCCCTCAATATAAGGTGAAAGTAGTTCAGTTGTGTCTGACTCTTTGTGACCCCATAGATGGCAAAGTCCATGGAATTCTCCAGGCCAGAATACTGGAGTGGGTAGCCTTTCCCTTCTGCAGGGGATCTTCCAAGCCTAGGGATCAAACCCAGATCTCCTGCATTGCAGGTGGATTCTTTACCAGCTGAGCCACAAGGAAAGCCCAAGAATACTGGAGTGGGTAGGCTAACCCTTCTCCAGTGGATCTTCCTGACCCAGGAATTGAACTGGGGTCTCCTGCACTGCAGGCAGATTCTTTACCACCTGAGCTGTGAGGGAAGCCCTCATGCTGTGGAGAGAGATCTCAGGAGATAAAAGGAGATATATATCATTATATCAGATATATATCATTTGGGAAGATGCAATATAAGTTGCTAAGCCAGTCTCCATTGAAAGACCTCTAGTGTAGAGAGTTTGAACTCTCCAAACCCAAATCCAGGTCTCTGGAACCACACTGAAGACGGAAGGGATGGACCCTTGGGGAGAGGACTCTTGGGTTGCCCCCTTGATGTGATTACCCAGGCAAAAGGACCTAAGCCATTTCAATGCACTCCTCAGGATCTTTTATGTGTCTGCAGCACTTTGTGATATGACCTCCAGGCTGCACGGATGGGAAGAAGGCACTCATTATTGAGCTGATTTTGCAGGGCTAGAGTTATGGAGGGCTGCTGGCTGGGAAATAAATTGGATTAAGGACAGTATCTCCTTTTATCAGCACACAAGGGAGCCATAGACCAGTGTAGGTTTTCTGCTTCTACTGTGTTAGGCCTAGTGTTCAGTGCGGAGTGAGCAAGAGATGCTCTTGAGTGGTCAGCAGAAAGTGGCCAAAGGTTACAGCTATTTTGGCTTCATTTAGAAAAATATGAAATACTGGGGGCTATGTTAGTTTTCTTGGGCTGCTATAACAAAACACCAGCCTGGGTGGTTTAAAAAATTAGAAACATATTTTCCCACAGTTGTGAAGGTGAGAAGTCCAAACTCAAGGTGTCGGCAGGATGAATTTCTCCTGAGACCTCTCTCCGCAGTGTGTAGATGGCTACCTTCTTGCCATGTCCTCACATGGCCTTTTCTCAGTGCACACACTGCTAGTGTTTCTCTCTCTTCTTATAAGGACACTCATCCTATTGGATCAGAGCCCCATCCTTATGAATTCATTTAACCTTAATTATTACCTCCTTAAAGCCCCCCTCCACCTCCAAACACATAGGGATTGTTGTTCAATATATGAGTTGTTGTTGTTCAATTTCTCAGTCATGCCTGACTCTTTGTCACCCCAGGGACTGCAGCATACTAGGCTTCCCCGTCCTTCACCATCTCCAGGAGTTTGCTCAGACTCATGTCAATTGAGTTGATGATGCCATCCAACCATCTCATCCTGTGTTGTCCCCTTCTTCTGCCTTCACTCTTTCCCAGCATCAGGGTCTTTTTGAATGAGTTGGCTCTTTGCATCAGGTGGCCAAAGTATTGGAGCTTCAGCATCAGTCTTTCCAAAGAATGTTCGGGGTTGATTTCCTTTAGGATTGACCGATTTCATTTCTTTGCAGTCCAAGGGACTCTCTAGAGTCCTCCAGCAACACAATTCGAAAACATCAATTCTTTGGCACTCAGCCTTCTTTATGGTTCAACTCTCACATTCGTACTCTCAATATTTGAGGGGTATGTGTGCAAAATTCAGTCCATATTGAAGATCATGCTTCTTGGTGGAAATACTCAAGGAGAAACACATAACATCTGGGAAAACATGCCTATTTGGAAAAACAACCACTGGATACAAACTTCATTTTCCATGGAAACATATACTATCTAATCAAAGTACCTACTGTGAAAAATATACATCAAGAATTCTAACTAAAAATGCTCCCTAAGAAAAATGGTAATTGTGAAAATGGTCACCAGGAACATATTCATTAGGAAA
The DNA here is from genome assembly GCA_006408675.1 of Madoqua kirkii. Classification (NCBI taxonomy): domain Eukaryota; kingdom Metazoa; phylum Chordata; class Mammalia; order Artiodactyla; family Bovidae; genus Madoqua; species Madoqua kirkii. Next base: position 3,819 of record SJYC01014872.1, read on the forward strand.
AGTATACACTGGAAAGAAATCATTGCAAAAAACAGAGGTGGGGTGGGGATAACCTCTGGAGAAATAGTCTTTCTGGAAAAAAATGCCTACAAGAAAAATTTTCACTAGGAGGAAAAGTGCTCCCAAAACAGGCACAGATAAAAATATATTCTGGAAAAAACCACACTTAATATTAAAATACCTACAAAAATGTATCCTGAATGGGACAAATGCTTATGCAGAAAACGTGCATGAGAAAATTATATTCATCAGGAAAATGGTCATGACCACACATACATACCCACTGTGAAAAACAGAAAACTATTGTTTATTTTGTGTACATTATGGGCCATGCATTCCTCTCATAGCTTCATGTCTGTTTGCTCACTTAATCCTCATGAAAGTTCTATGTTGTTGTTGTTTAGTTGCTAAGTCACTTCCAACTCTTTTGCAACCACATGGGCTGTAGCCTACCAAGGTCCTCTGTCCATGGGATTTTCCAGGCAAGAATATTGGAGTGGGTTGCCATTTCCCAGGGGATCTTCCCGACCCAGGGATTGAATCCAAGCTTCCTACATTGGCAGATGGGTTCTTTACCACCGAGTCACCAGGAAAGCCTGAAAGCTCTTTGAGGTGGGTACTAGTCTATGCCTTACTTTATCTGTGAGGACACTGACGCACAGAGAGTGAAGTGCCTAGCACAGTTGCATAGGAGTGACCCTTTGATTCATTTATTGAGCACTTAGCCTTGTGTTAGGCAATGGAGACTAGCATGTAATGAAACAAACCTCCATTTCAAGAAGTTAATATGGGAGATAGATTCATAAGCAGACAGGGAAATTATAGTGGAACAAGCCTTTATACATTTGTCTTCATCTTGGAAATCAAAGTAAGTATTTCTTCAAGCCTGAAGTTCTTTGATGAGCTTATGAAAGAAGGTACTCTCCTGGCCTTGCAGCAAACCACAGCTCCCTTGAGAATAAAAGCTGCGGGAAAAACATTAACACCCAGGAGAATCTCATAGGTGCATAGGGAAAACACACTCCCAGCGGGAAAGTCAATCAAATCATGTACTTCTCAGGGTACTTGTTTGGAACGTAGTCTGACCTCTCCTTTGTCCGGTCCAGGTCTTTGCTCTCAACCAGATGAGCCTGGCTGAGATGATCACGTCATGCCATGACCTGGCTAGTGATGCAAAATGGGCTGCTCCAGGAGCTTTGTTGCAATGGCAAAATTGAATGGATGCTTGCTGGTGGGAGTTCTGTGTTCTCTTGATTTTTAAAAACCTTTACTTGTGTGTGGTCTAACTCCACCAATATGTTAGCTCCATGAGTTCAGGTTCCTGCCTGTGTGGCTCATCTTAGCATCCTGGATGCTTAGAAAATCCTTTGATCAGTAAACAAATATTTCCAAAGGAAGAAATGTTGACCATAACGTAACAGCTTGTATGGCAAGCTGTTAACTGCATAGATGCTGGAGTCAGACGGCTTTATTTCAATCCCAGCTTTGCTGTTTCCTGACTGTGCTGTCTTGGCTAAGTTACAAGCTAACTGTGAGCCCCAATTTCTCCATCTGGGCAGTGGGGACAAGAATACATATCTCCTATGGTTTGTTAACCAAAACTTTAGAAATGAAGACCTGATTGAAATCAAGAGGCATTTATTTGGGGAAGCACAGATTCAAGAAGCACTTGAATTGTGTTTGTTCTGTGGCTGCTGCTGTATAGTCACTAAGTCATGACTGACTCCTTGCAACCCCATGGACTGTAGCTCACCAGGCTCCTCTGGCCATGGAATTCTCCAAGCAAGAATACTAGAATTTTCTTCTCCAGGGGATTTTCCCCACCCAGGAATGGGGCCCTCTTTTCTTGCATTTGCAGGCAGATTCTTTACCACTGAGCCACCTGGGACGCTCCTGTGTTTTTTCTGCTGGACCATAAAATGAAGGAGGCTTATAAAGGCAAAGCTCACAAGGCCACAGCTAGGTACTTACATTGTTTTTCATGTATTATGATTGGAGCTGGTAATCCTTGTTAAGCAAGGATTGACTGGAGTCTGAATTGGTTGCCTAGTTGCAAGGAGAGATCCTTGAAATGACAAGGTTGCAGCTAGCAGATATTCTAAAAAATGACTGGTGGTGTCTTTAGCTCTGGTACAGTCCAGAAAGTTCAGGTTCTCAGTGCTACAGGCGTGTGTCTAGGATCAGATTCTCAGTGACTGCCTGACTCTGGTTTGTATGCCTGAACTAGGATTATTCCACTATGATTTCAACCTGTCATCAGGTTACTAGAGAGAGCTGATGATATAACGTCCATTGAGTTTGTGGAGTGGAGTCAGCCCACACACACGAGGCTTTGCACCAAGACCACAGACATGGAGTCCAGAAATAAGGTCATCTCCGAAACTAACTGAGCCCCATTGGAATCATTGCCAAAAGCCCCCTTGATCCTTCCCAGCCATGATCCCTCCTGACTCCACATTAGGCAAAAATGCCCCCAAATAATCACCTACTGCTACCCTTCCAGCAGGAATTTTCTTTGTCTTGGGGCTAGAAAAATTGGCCACTAACCCATGAAGAGGGTCGACTCTCCCTGGCATATCAGAAGGCGTCGGCCTGCTACGCTCCCTTTGTCCACACTGTCTTTGCTCTTTGTTCTTAATAAACTCACTCCTTTCTGCAATACTCTGTGTCTGGAAATTCTTTTCCAACCTGCGTTTGGACCCCCATGACAGAGTACTCAGTGTAACGACTGACGTGGGGGAGATGGTCAGGATATAATCAGATCCAGATCCTCTCTCATGAAGTGTGATCAGGTGGCTCATCCTCCAGCCACCATTCTGCCTCCCAAAGCTCCAAACTGGAATCAGGGGCCCAGAAAGGCTGATTATTGAAGTCCAGAATCTGCAACTCGGGTTTTCTTTCTCCTCTGTTGGCTCTCTCGAGAACATGCGTTCTGTGGGGTTCCATCTGCTCCTGTAATGAAACATAAATTATTAAAGCCATGAAATATTGATGAACTGTTTTATAAAACAGAGGGACTTTAATGTATTGATTATGAATTGAGAATGCCTTAATGAGCTGCAGGAAGAGAAATAATTGGGAAATGATGGGGAGCTGATTTCCTCTTGTGTCCCCGAATGATAAGCAGTTTTGAGGTGACATTGCCCTCATCCCACTTGGCATCACTGTCAGCTAGCATTTTTGCCACGGTGGCTTTAAAACCTACACTTTCCATGCATGTTAAATGCCACCCAAAGAGAAAGAGAAGGAGGAGGGAAGAAAACCTTCTTATTGAAAAGCAGTAAAGTATTCTGGTTGGAAATTCACTTATTTTTGTTTATCTCCTTGGGTAGGCCCACAAAGGAAACTGGTCCACAGAGGAGAAGTATTTTGTTCAAGATATCACAGTTACCTGGGGTCAGGAGTTGGCCTGGCACCCAGCTCCCCTGACTGTTGTACGAGTGATTCTGCTATACCCACATCCTCAGGGACTCTTGAATGGTGAGAACTGTGCAAATGCAGAATAGGTTTTGGGGGTTTGGCTTTGGTATATAGTGAGATCTCCATCACCAACATTATGGCAGAAAGTTTGGGTAACCTCTTGACCTCTTAGAAGGGGATTTGAAATTCTAGGGATTGATGGGAAAGTGAAAGTGTTAGTAGCTTAGTCATGTCCAACTCTTTGTGACCCCAAGGACCATAGCCCACCAGGCTCCTCTGTCCATGGAATTCTCCAGGCAAGTATACTGGAATATGTAGCCATTCCCTTCTTCGAGGGACCTTTCTAACCCTGGGATTAAAGGGAGTGATTGTGTCACTCCTAAATCATCCACACTGGCCTGTTGATTTTCAAACCCTCCCAGCTAACTCTCAGGCTGGCAACTTCAGACACAGCTGCACCTTGAAGATTTTCATGAATACTGAGGTGGGGGAGGAGTCTGCTTTCAGTGATTGCTCAAGCCCTACAGCCATGATATGAGACAGGAATATAAGTTTCAAAACTGAGAAGGGACTGAGGCTCAGAGAAGTCAATGGAATTGTCCAGGCTCACTCAGCCTATTGGGAACTCCAGGTGTTCAGTTCAGTTGCTGAGTCGTGTCTGACTCTTTGAGACCCCATGGACTGTAGCACACCAGGCTTCCCTGTCCATCACAAACTCCCAGAGTTTACTCAACTCATGTCCACTGAGTCGGGATGCCATCCAACCATCTCATCCTCTGTCATTCCCTTTTTTCCCACCTTCAATTTTCCCCAGAATCAGGGCCTTTTCAAATGAGTCAGTTCTTCACATCAGGTGGTCAAAGGATTGGAGTTTCAGCTTCAGCATCAGTCCTTCCAGTGAATATTCAGGACTGATTTCCTTTAGGATGGACTGGCTGGATCTCCTTGTAGTCCAAGGGACTCTCAAGAGTCTCCTCCAACCACACGGTTCAAAAGCATCAATTCTTTGACACTCCGCTTTCTTTACAATTCAACTCACATCCATCCATGACTACTGGAAAAGCCATAGCTTTGACTAGATGGTTCTTTGTTGGCAAAGTAATGCCTCTGCTTTTTATTATGCTGTCTAGGTTGGTCATAGCTTTCCATCCAAGGAGCAAGCATCTTTTAATTTCATGGCTACAGTCACCATCCCCTGTGATTTTGAAGCCCAAGAAAATAAAGTCTATCACTCTTTCCACTGTTTCCCCATCTATTTGCCATGAAGTGATGGGACCAGGTGCCACGATCTTAGTTTTCTGAACGTTGAGCTGTAAGCCAACTTTTTAACTCTCTCTTTCACTTTCATCAGGAGGCTCTTTAGTGCTTCTTCACTTTCTGCCATAAGGGTGGTGTCATCTGCATATCTGAGATTATTGATATTCCTCCTGGAAATCTTGATTCCAGCTTGTGCTTCATCTAGCCCAGTGTCTCTCATGATGTACTCTGCATATAAGTTAAATGAGCAGGGTGACAATATACAGCCTTGATGTACTCCTTTCCCAATTTGAAACCAGTCTGTTGTACCATGTCCAGTTTAACTGTTGCTTCTTGATCTGCATACATATTTCTCCGGAGGCAGGTAAGGTGCCTGCCACAGGTCTGGTATTCCCATCTCTTGAGGAATTTTCCAGTTTGTGTGATCCACACAGTCAAAGGCTTTAGCATAGTCAATAAAGCAAAAGTAGATGTTTTACTGGAACTCTCTTGCTTTTTCTATGATCCAGTGGATGTTGGCAATTTGATATCTGGTTCCTCTGCCTTTTTTCAATCCAGCTTGAACATCTGGAAGTTCACGGTTCACGTATTGTTGAAGCCTGGCTTGGAGAATTTTGTGATTACTTTGCTAGTGTGTGAGATGAGTACATTGTGCAGTAGTTTGAGCATTCTTTGGCATTGCCCTTCTTTGGGATTGGAATGAAAATTGACCGTTTCTGGTCCTATGGCCACTTCAGAGTTTTCCAGGTGGTTCAGTGGTAAACAATTCACTTGCCAATGCAAGAGATGCAGGTTTGATCTCTCGGTCAGAAAGAGGAGGAAACTACAACCTACTCCAGTATTCTGGAGCTGGAAAATCCAGAAAATCCTGGAAAATCCCATGAACAGAGGAGCCTGGTGAGCTATGGTCCATAGGGTTAAAAAGAGTCAGACTCAGAGTCAACTGAGCAACTGACCACTCAGGCACACAGCCAGCTGGCAGCAGAATTCAGGGCTATAACCATTATTTTTGGCAAACTGGCCCACAGATCCTATATAAATAACATGTTGCCTTTTAATTATATGTGGAAGATAGGCTCATTTACAGGGCACAGTCAGAAAACAAGGTCACACTCATACCTGGGTTTTCACTGTGCTCTCTGTGCATTTTTCAGAGAAGGACTGAAGCTCTGTTGATGTCAGAATTTGCTGGGAGGGCAGTCATGTGTTTACATTTAGACCAGCTAAGGTGGGGGTGGGGTTGGTTGTTCACTTCATTTTGCCTCCACATACGTTATGTGTAGTTCCTGCCAGGAAAGTCAGCAGGAAGAACACTGAAATATTAGTAGCTAATATTTATCCATGGACAGAGGAGCCTGGAGGGCTATAGTCCATGGGGTCACAAGCAGTCAGACACGACTGAGCACACACATACATACACAATATTTATCAAGTATTTTCTTTGTGCCCAGCAAATATTCTAAGTGTTTACTCCTGTTAGCTCATTCTTTTCTTTGACAGCAATCTTTGAAGCAGGAACCATTATCAGCCCATTTTATAGATAAGGCACCAAGGGTCTGAGTTACGGAAGCCAGGATTTGAGCCCAGTGAGATGGACTTGACAGCCTATATTCCCTTAAAAAAATTAAGGAATAACTGACATATAATATTGTATAATGGGTGCATCATATTGATTGATGCATTTATATTGCAATATGGAGTTTTCCTGGAGGCTCAGATGGTAAAGAATCTGCCTGCAATTCAAGAGACCTGGGTTTCATTCCTGGCTCAGGAAGATCCCCTGGAGAAAGGAATGACAACTTGTCCCAGTATTCTTGCCTGGGAAATCCCATGGACATAGGAGCCTAGTGGGCTATCCATGAAGTTGTAAAGAGTCAGACATGACTGAGCCACTAACACTTTCACTTTTCATTGTATAAGTTTTGCATTTATTTATTGTATAAGATGATGCATTTATATTGCAATTATGTGATGGAGGTGTTAGCAAACACTCCAGTATTCTTGCCTGGAGAATCCCATGGACAGAGGAGCCTGGCAGGCTACAGTCTAGAGTATCACAAAGAGTCAGACACAGCTGAAGCGACCTAGCACACACACAAGCACCTTAAAGAGCATCTCTCCTATGTCCCCAACTCAGAGCTCCACTCTTTGTTTTTGTGAGTTCAATTCTTTTTAGACTCCAGGTAAAAGGGCTATTATACAGTATTTGTCTTTCTCTCATTTATCCCACTTAGCATAATGTCCTCAAAGTCCATCCATGTTGCCACAAATGACAAGATTTCCTTTCTTTTCTCATGCTGCTAAGTCATTTCAGTAGTGTCCGACTCTATGCGACCCCATAGACGGCAGCTCACCAGGCTCCCCCATCCCTGGGATTCTCCAGGCAAGACAACCGGAGTGGGTTGCCATTTTCTTCTCCAATACAAGAAAGTGAAAAGTGAAAGTGAAGTCGCTCAGTCATATCCCACTCTTAGCAACCCCATGGACTGCAGCCCACCAGGCTCCTCCATTCATGGGATTTTCCAGGCAAGAGTACTGGAGTGGGGTGTCATTGCCTTCTCCAGTAACAGCTATTAAGTAGAGCCAAAATTCAAAACAAAGCTCAACTTGCCTGTGTTCCAATAAAAATTTACAAAAAACAGGCAGTGGGCCTCTAAGAGCCTGGAGTTTGCCAACCCCAACTGCTAAAAGTAACTGCCATAGGAAGGTTTATTTTATTCCTAACAAAATCAAGCCCAGGGCTTGCTAAAATGCGTCAACACAAGAACCATGATGAGAAAAAAACAGTATTCTATTATGTATGCATTCTACAGCTTTATCTGTTTATCCACTGGTGGTCACATAGGTTGTTCCCATAGCTGCTGTTGTGAATGTGTGTGTGTGTGTGTGTGTGTGTGCTTAGTCACTCAGTTGTGCCTGACTCTTTGTAACCCCATAGACTGTAGCTTGCCAGGCTCCTCTGTCCATGAGATTCTTCAGGCAAGGATACTGGAAGGGGTAGTCATTCCCTTCCCCAGGGGATCTTCCCATCCCAGGAATCGAACCTGGATCCCCTGCATTGCAGGCAGATTCTTTACTGTCTGATCCACCAGGGAATCATGCTGCAATAAACATGGGAGGGCAGATGGCTCTTCAATGACCTGTTTTCATTTCCTTTGTCTATATACCCAGAAGTGGGATTGATGGGTTGAAATTATAGTTCTATTTTCAATTTTTTGAGGAACGTTCATACTCTTCTTGATGGTGGTCAAACCACTTTACAATCCCAACAGTGAGTGCACAATGGTTCCCTTTTAGGGAGCCTGTATTCTTAAGTGAACAATAATTGTAGGCACCTTTCTTCTCATTTAGCATCACACTGCTCCTTTTGATGCTACTGACCTCTTGTTTTGTGTGTGGTTGTGTGTGTGTGTGTGTATGCGTGTGTGAAGCTCCCTTCGTCTCAGTTCCGATCACTTCTTCTCGGCGGCCAGTCCCTTGTGCTTTCCCAGTGTTCTCCCACAGGTTCTAGGTTCTTCCTATCAGATGTGTTCTTGGATAATCTCAGCTGATTGCATGCATTTTACATGTGCTCTGCTATTTCCTATCACACTGTGCTGTTCTGCTGTGCTTAGTCTCTCAGTCATGTCTGACTCTTTGTGACCCCATGGATTGTACCTGCCAGGCTCCTTTGGAGGGGATTCTCCAGGCAAGAATCCTGGAGTGGGTTGCCATTCCTTCTCCAGGGGATCTTCCCAACCCAGGGATCGAACCCAGGTCTCCTGCATTGCAGGCAGACTCTTTACCAGCTGAGCCACCAGAGAGGCCCAAGAATACTGGAGCGGGTAGCCCATCCCTTCTCCAGGGGAACTTCCTGGCCCAGGAATTGGACAGCGGCCTCCTGCATTGCAGGTGGACTCTTTCCCAGGTGAGCTCCTGGAAAGCCCTGTTACACTGATGACTCTCACTTCCGTCCTGCCAGCTCTGAACTGTCCTTGGTATCAGGGTAATGCTGGTCTCAAAATGAGTTGGGAAGTCTTTCCTCTACTTATATTTTCTTTAAGAGATTGTTTAGAATTGACATTATTTGTTCCTTAAATGTTTGGGAGAATGTGCACCGATACAGTTTGGGTAAGGCAATTTCTCTTTTGGAAGATTTTAAAACTCTGGCTTCAACTTGTTTAATAGGTGTAAGTCCATTCACTGTATCTGTTTCACTCGGATGAGTTTGAGAAGTTTGTGAATTTTTCAGGAATTGGTCCATTTCTTCCAGTTAGTGAAGTTTACCTTGTCAATTTGTTCATGACATTTTTCCAATCCTCTTAATGTCTGTAGGTTCTATTACTAGTCTCTCTTTAATTTTTTATTTATTCTTTCTCCTCTTTTATTTCTGATGTTGGTAATTGGTGTCTTTTATAGTCAGTCTCAGAGATTCATCAATTTTTTTTTTGTCTTTTAAAATAGCAGTTCATTGATTTTCTCTTTTCATTTTTCTTTCTGTTCTTTTTAATTTTCTTCCTTCTGCTTAATTTTGGGTTATTTTGCTCATTTTTTTCTAGTTTCTTAAGGTGTAAAGTTAATTGTTGATTTCAGACCTTTCTTCTTTTCTAACACAAGCACTTAATGTTATGAAATTTCCTTTATGCACTGCTTTACCTGCACCTGACAAATTTGGTGTTATATTTTTATTCAGTTCCACATGTTTCCCTTGAGATTTTCTCTTTGGCTCATTGATTAATTAGAAGGATGTTTTTAATAAACAGCTGTATTGGAATTGTCCAGAATGTGTTAATATATAATTCAGTTATAGTCAAAGAACATATTCTGGAGGATTTTGATTCTTTTAAGTTTGTTAAGGTGTGTCTTATGGCTAAGAATATGGTCTACCCTGGTAAGTATTTCACATGCACACGAATAGAATGTGTATTCTGATGTTGTTGGGTAGAATGTTCTATAAAGCTAATGAGGTCTGGTCAGTTGATGTTCTTGTTATTTCTTCCATATCTTTGCTAATTTCTTGAGTATTAGTTCTATCCATTACTGAAAGATGAGGGTTCAACATTTCATACCATAGTTGTGGATTTATGCGGATTTTTGTTGTTGTTGTTGTTTGGCTTGGGGTGTTTCAAAACTTGTTAGGTGGCATATGTTTTGATTTAGATTTATTGTTTTGTTTTTTGTTCTCTGTTCCCTTTGGCTTTGTTTGTTTATTTTCCCTATCTTGCTTTCTTATGGGTTATTTTGAATGTTTTTTAGTATTTTGTTTTAATGTTTCTATTTATACTTTGACTATATTCCTTTTAAAAATCATTTCAGTGCCAGATTTGGGAAGTTTTCAGCCTTTGTTTTTTCAAATAGTTTTTCACTGTCACACTCTTTAACTTCCCCCCTTTAGACTCAGATGACAATAATATTAGACTTTTTGTTATAAAGCCACAGGCCTGTAACAAACTGCTTGTTTTTTTCAATCTTTTTTCTCTGTTCTTAAAATTGGATAATTTTTACTAGTATACCTTCAAGTTCACTAAATATTTCCTCTGTCGTATCTGATCTGTAACTTAATTCAACAAGGAGTTCTTTTTTAATTTCAGTTTTTAATTTTTAATTTCTATTTGATTCTTTGATGGATCTTCTATTTAATAAGACTTTTTATGTTTCTGCCTGTTTCAAGATTGTTGATGATTGCTTATTGGAGCATTTGTATATTGACTTTTTTTGGTATCTAACATAAGTATTATTATAGTTAGACTATATTTTTGTTCTTGGTTTTTTTTTTAATAAAAATTTTGTATGTTGACTGCCTTTGTTAGATAATTCCAACATCTATGTAATCTTTTAACTATTTTTCCCCATAGGAGTTAAAAATTTTCTGATTATTGGTATGCTAAATAATTTTGGATTAGACTCTGAACATTTTGAATTGCCTGTTACGTAACTCTGGGACCTAGTGGAACACTTTTGTTCAAGCAGAAAATCAATCTGTTTAGACTTTGGTGGAAAGTTCCAACTTTCCTTGTGTGGCATTTGATTTTAATACCAGTTTTTTCCAAGACTCCATAATGCTATAGATCTGCCCACGTCTGCACCCTCCAGTGGTTATTCTAAGTATGTGAGTAGTAGCTACACTACTGATCCGGGTCTCAGGGTTAAGAGAGATTCAGATCAGACCCGTTTGGGCACAGCTTGGATGTGAGCATAGGAATTCATCAACCACTTCATGCAATCACTTTCCTGAGCTCTCCTGTCTCCCTCATGCCTCTGGCATCTTACCTTTGTTCGGGATCCCTTTTCCTCTCCTTTGGGTAGAAAGGTAGTGTGTTAAGTACATTTCCGCACCAACCACTTAACCTGTGCGTGTATTCAAGGCCCAGCTGAGACTGTAGGATGTTAACTATAAGAGAAACTGCCTGTGGGGTAAGTGGGAATTCTCTGTGCTCCCTTCCCAACTTCTCTATAAATCTAAAACTATTCTAAAATAAAAATGCATGTTTTTTAAAGTCAATCAATGCTTGTCCCACCTTCTTGGGATCGCAGTTGCACGGACCAGAGCTAGATCACCTAGCTCAGAATTTGGTTGGACCTTTGTTGGCAAAATAATGCCTCTGCGTTTTATTATGCTGTCTAGGTTGGTCATAACCTTTCTTCCAAGGAGCAAGCGTCTTTTAATTTCATGGCTGCAGTCACCATCTGCAGTGATTTTAGAGCCCAAAGAAATAAAGTCTGACACTGTTTCCACTGTTTGCCCATCTATTTCCCGTGAAGTGATGGGACCAGATGCCATGATCTTAGTTTTCTGAATGTTGAGCTTTAAGCCAACTTCCCTAGTTTACCTGATGCTATTTATTTATTTTTGAAAATTTTTGGCAGCACAGGGACCTTAGTTCTCTGATTAGGGTTGGAACCCACATCGCCTGCATTGGACCACCAGTGATGTCCCCTGCTGTTTATTTTTCAGCAGTCTTAAAGAGCTGCGCCGTGCATTCTGCATCTAGTGGGGAAAAGATGGTAAGCCTGTTTCTTTACTTTTCTCTTTTAACTTTATCTTTTTTAAAAAGTTTTTATTATGAAACATAATATGCATAAGAAAAGAGCATAAGGGATATATATATAACTCTATATATACACATATATATATCGTTAAAT
>SJYC01014873.1:0-55894 GCA_006408675.1 Madoqua kirkii
TAAATTTACATAATATTTGCATAAGAAAAGAGCATAAGATATATATGTATATAACTCTATGCACATATATAGTTATATCCATACAGCTGAATGAGTATAAATTGACATAAGAAAAGAGCATAAATACATATATATACATAACAAAATATGTATATATACACATATATATAGTTAAATGAGTATGAATTCACACAACCACTCAGGTTAAGAAATAAAACATTTTTGATATCACTGATGACTCATTCTGCTCCTTGCTAGAAGTAACTGTTAACTACTGACTTTATAGGGACTATTCCCATACTTTTCTTTTATTTACCATCTATACCACAGTATGACTTAATTATACCTTTTTCGAACTTTATTTAAATCAAATGTACTCTTTTATGTCTGACTTTCTTTCGTTTAACAGTGTTTGTGAGACTCATCCATGTCATTGTGCATAGCTGTTGTTAATTAATTTTCATTTCTGTGTACCATTGTATAAACTTACAGCAATGTTACCCATTCAAATGTTGGTGAGCCTTTGGGCTGTTTCAGGTTTGGGTGTTGTAAGGAACAGTGCTGTGTAACGTTTTTAGATGCTTCTCTTGGAGCACATGTGCATGGGTTCTCTAAGATAGAGACCCATGAGTGAAATGGCTGGGTCACAGGGTATATCTTCAGCATTAATAATAATGGCAAACTGTTTTTCGAGTTTTAGTCCCATTTACACTGTCTGCAGCAATATATGAGAATCCCTGTGGCTTCATGGGGCCATTCTTGTTCGTGTTTGTTCCTATCATGAGTTGCACAAACGATGTTCAATATACATTCATTAAGGCATGGAACTGACAGCTGGCTATGACTGTGTTTTGTGTGCCTGAGATGAAATCCTTTTGTTCAAATTTTGAAAAGCCTTGGGTTATGCTCCACTTTCATTAGAAAGGAATTGAGGACATGTCACAACAATTATCTCCAGTGGAAAATGTGCTAAAGGAGGCTAATGATGATTCAAGAAGGAGAGTGGAGACACTTAGTCCTTTGAAGATGAAAATGGCATATCAAAGGCCATCATCTCCTTATTTTAGCGTGTTAGAGTCGGTGGGAAGCTGGGACTGGGAAATGGAAGGAATATAAAAGAGAGATTATTTCAAGAACCACAGGACACGAAAGAAAAGAATAACAGGAAATTCCACGGTTGAGGAAGAGTGTGTGAGTCATTTGTTGTTCTGTGTCAAGAATCACAATTCACTATCGAAGTGACGGTATTCAAGACAAGCTAGGAAGAATCTGAGCTGTGCAGTGTTAAGCAGATGACACCACTCCATTTCTGGACTCCAGCTTTTGGTCCTGACTTCCTCCCCCAAACTAGTTTAAACTGGCAAACTTGAAAAATCTTTAAAACCTGGCAGACAGTTTAATACAGAAGGACGATTTCAGGGTCTTATAAGAGTAAATTACAAAATTCTTAAACTCCTTCTGAATCTGGTACAGATGAAAAAATTGCAATGGGAAATAAGGATATTCTGAATTAAGTGAGAATTCCTGCACAAACCCTCTGAAGAAATCAGTCTTTGAATAACAAAGTAAAATCAATGTATAACTGGACTAAACTTAATAATGAGAGTAAACATTTTTTTATGATGACATTTATTTTATATGCCACATTATGGATGCGTATGATTTTCTTAATCCCCCTCAAAATGTTATGAGGCAGAAAATATCTTCATTTTACAACACTGAGGCAAAGAGAGGTTAAGTGACTCAGTGAAGGTCACGCAGCCCGTCAGAGTTGCAGCTGAGAAATAAATAGATAATATGATCCCAGAGCCTACCTTCTGGGTTTTATTTTGGGTTGTTTGCTCTTAATTTATATACAGTAAAACTCATTTGATTTTGTTGTACAGTTCTGGGAGTTTTATTACATACGTTTCTGTGACCACCTTCACAGTCATGACAGCCCCAAGATTTAGAAAACCTCCCTTGTGCTGTTCCTCTGTAGTCTCACCATTCCCCACCTCTAGCCTTTGGCAACTGTTTGGTCTTTTCTAAAATATCATGCAGTATACTGTACACAGGCTTCCCCGGTGGTGCGGCGGTAAAGAATCCACCTGCCAATTCAGGGGATACAAGAGATGTGGGTTTGTTCCCAGGGTTGGAAAGATACATCCTCCCCACCAACACACTGTATGATCTCTTAAATTTGACTTCCTTCACTCAGCACAGTGCCTTTGAGATTCAGCCAAGTTACTGTGACCATCAAAAGGACATATTGGTTATTTACAGTTTTTTTGGAGTGATTTTGAATAGAGCTGCTATAAACATTTACATATGGGTTTTTGAGTAAATGTATCTCTTCATTCCTTTGGGAGAAGGAAATGGCAACCCACTCCAGTTTTCTTGCCTGGAAAATCCCATGGATGGAGGAGCCTGGGAGGCTACAGCCCATGGGGTCTGCAGAGTCAAACACAACTGAGTGAATTCACTTTCACTTCATTCCTTTAGTGTACATGTAAGGATTGTGATTTCTTAGCTATGTAATAAGTGTATGTTTACAATTTTATAAGAAATTGCCAAAATATTTTCCTGTATCATTTTATATTCTCAACAGCGAAGCACAAATGATCTACTGCTCTCTGAACTTACCAGGACTTGGTAATGTTGGATTTAAAAAAATTTTTTATTGTAGCCATTCTATCATGTATATTGGAATATCTCATGATTTTAATTTCATTTTCCTAATGACTTCTGATGTTGAATATCTTTTCATTTTCTTATCTGCCATACAGATATCTTCTTTGAAGCATCTGTTCAAATCTCTTACGTATTTTAAAAATCAGATTGTTTTCTTATTGGTTAGTTTTTACTTTCTTTATATATACTGAATAGAAAATTTGGGGGATTTGCAAATATTTTTTCTCAGTATCTGGCTCTCCCTTTCATCCTCTTAACATTTCTTTCTGCAAAGTAGTTTTTTTTTTTTAATGAAGTATAGTTTATAAATTTGTTATTTTGTGGATCATGCCTTTGCTTTCATGTCTAAGAACTTTTTGCCAAAGGTCACAATTTGTTTTTAGTTTTTTTTTTTTGCTGAGATTTTCTTCTAAGTTTTATATGATTTTATTTTCCATTTATATATTTTACTGAGATAGTAGACAAATATTGGTAAACAATTCTGAGATGCATTCAAAGGGTTCCTCTGAAGGTCACAGGGAGCCATATCCCAGGTGTTCACTGTGTGGGCCAACTTGCACGATATTATGCATCGTGCCTTAGATGGGTTCCCCTTCTTCTATGATTCACTATCCAGTCTCCCACTCCTGTTCCCTGGCTCATTTTCCAAAGCAAAATACCTGCATATATGGCCTTGACTCAGGCTCTGCTTTCCAGGAGGACCTCAGCCTAAGCCATTTACTGTGTTCATCCGTCTCTCCCTCCATCTCCATCATGAATGACCTAATGAATGTTTGCCTGGCACTAAAAACACAGAGTTCCCTAGACTCTGTGGTCAGGGACTGTGTCCTAAGCCATTTACTGTGTTCATCCATCTCTCCCTCCATCTCCATCATGAATGACCTAATGAATGTTTGCCTGGCACTAAAAACACAGAGTTCCCTAACTCTGTGGTCAGGGACTGTGAAGTACTTTTTTTTTTTTAACCCACAGCACACATGCTAGTGACTGGCACATGTGGGTCTTCAGAAAATTATTAATAAATAAATCAGTAGAAGTATTTTTATACTTACTAAATGAAAGTGGGTGTAAGGGATGGAGCAGGAGGAGATAGCAGGTGGGAGAGGGAAGGTTAGCTCACACACAGTGACTGGAGCCCAGAGTGATCTTCCAGCTAAGAAAGGGCTGATTAGGGCTTGACGGTATGGCGAGCTCTGTTGGGATTCCTATTCTACCCTTTCCTGGCTGTGTAACCAGGAGAGCTTTCCTGGCTGTGTGACCAGAAAAGCTTTCCTGTTGAATGTCAGTTTCCTCACCTACAAAATGGGGGAATAATGATATCTACCTCACTGAATTTTATGGAGACAAAAGTGTGACAATGTGCACGTGTCCACCAGAAGTGCAGTGGCAAGAGGATGGAATATTATACTTTTAAGATTTGCAGGAGATTGAGGCAGTAGCTATATATATAGGTTATTAATATTTATAATGAAAATAGAAATGTTTATCAATAGCAGCTAATAATATAGTGCGTGTTCTATGCCAGGTACTCTTCCAAGAGTTTTTCTTTTTTTCTTTTTTTGATGTAGACCATTTAAAAAATCTTTATTGAGTTTATTACATTATTGTTTCTATTTTAATTTTTTGGCCTCGAAGCATGTGGGTTCTTAGCTCCCTGACCAGGGATAGGACCCATAGCCCCCTGTACTGGAAGATGAAGCCCTAACCCCTGGACTGCCAGGGATGTCCCCCAGGAGTTTTTCTATATTGGCTCATTTGACTCTCAAGCCACTCTATGAGGTAATGGCACGATATTCCCAAATTTACAAATGTTTAAACCAAGGCACAGAGAGGGTAAGTGACTTGAGCAAAATCATAGTTAGTAATACGTTGGACTGGGATTTGGACCAAGGCCATCTTGCTTTTAACGACTGTGCTGTATTTCTGATTTGAAATAGCCTGCACTGTAAAAATCTTTATTGAGTTTATTACATTATTGTTTCTATTTTATTTTTTTTGGCCTCGAAGCATGTGGGTTCTTAGCTCCCTGACCAGGGATAGGACCCATAGCCCCCTGTACTGGAAGATGAAGCCCTAACCACTGGACTGCCAGGGATGTCCCCCAGGAGTTTTTCTATATTGGCTCATTTGACTCTCAAGCCACTCTATGAGGTAATGGCACGATATTCCCAAATTTACAAATGTTTAAACCAAGGCACAGAGAGGGTAAGTGACTTGAGCAAAATCATAGTTAGTAATACGTTGGACTGGGATTTGGACCAAGGCCATCTTGCTTTTAACGACTGTGCTGTATTTCTGATTTGAAATAGCCTGCACTGATCTGACCGTGGAGCCCCTGGGTCTTGACTGCTGCACCCCTCAGCACTCAGAGAGCGCGGTGCCTTGTAGGCGTTATGGCTGGTACTGCAACTGTCCATGTATCACATACGGAACATTACAAGAGGAGAAGAGGAAGAATGTTGCAGTTATCCCCAGAGCAGGTGTGTCCACTCCGGCCTACCCTGCTTGTGTGCTAAGTTGCTTCAGTCACGTCTGACTCTTTGTGACCCTGTGTACTGTAGAACCCCAGGCTTCTCTGTTCATGGGATTCTCTGGGCAAGAATACTTGAGTGGATTGCCATGCCCTCCTCAAGGGGTCTTCCTGACCCAGGGATCAAGTCCGCATCTCTCTATGTCTCCTGCATTGGCAGGGTTCTTTACCACTAGTGCCACCTGGGAAGCCCCATCCAATCCTACTTCATGCTATTAAACACCTCATGTTTAGTGAGCCAGGCACAGGTGAGAAAAATGCAGCCTCTGCCTGTAGGAAGCTGCCTCTACCCTTAAGGAGGGTGGACCATGTGAACAGAGAGACACCAAGTACAATTCAGTGTGTGGAAGGAGTGAAAAGGAGAGGCGATTGGTCACGCATGGGAGAGGTGGGATGGGTTCCCAGATGAGGCCATCACCAGGCTACCACCTCCCATGCCACCCTTCTTCCTCCTCTGCTCTCTCTGTCACTGGAATTGCCTTCTGAACCACTTCACTTTCTCCCAAAGGAGAAAGCTTTAAAAAAAATAAGATTACAGCTAGAACATTTCAATACATAAGAGTGTAGAAGGAGAATTACTGGTGTTTGCCCAAAGCATTTTCTTCTTGTCCATCCCTGGCTGTTCATTTGAGGAGTTGCCCCACAGAGTGTCAGCTTCTGTTAGGATCTGGAAGGAGGTGTGCCACCTGGGAGGCCCCATCCAACCCTACTTCATGCTATTAAACACCTCATGTTTAGTGAGCCAGGCACAGTGAGAAAAATGCAGCCTCTGCCTGTAGGAAGCTGCCTCTACCCTTAAGGAGGGTGGACCATGTGAACAGAGAGACACCAAGTACAATTCAGTGTGTGGAAGGAGTGAAAAGGAGAGGCGATTGGTCACGCATGGGAGAGGTGGGATGGGTTCCCAGATGAGGCCATCACCAGGCTACCACCTCCCATGCCACCCTTCTTCCTCCTCTGCTCTCTCTGTCACCGGAATTGCCTTCTGAACCACTTTACTTTCTCCCAAAGGAGAAAGCTTTAAAAAAAATAAGATTATAGCTAGAACACTTCAATACATAAGAGGGTAGAATGAGAATTACTGGTGTTTGCACAAAGCATTTTCTTTTTGTCCATCCCTGGCTGTTCATTTGAGAAGTTGCCCCACAGAGTGTCAGCTTCTGTTAGGATCTGGAAGGAGAAAGATTGAGATGCTCGGGCATTGCTTGTCTCCTCTCATATTATTGGCATACATGGGAAATGCAGAAATCCAATGCAAAGTCTTTTGTTTTCAGTTGGTCTGTTTGATGTGCCTGAAATTGATGGATTGTGCTGCTGGTTTATTGTAGACAGAATCTCCTCCTCTACACTCCACTCACATAACTTAGTGTCACAGTTTCCTTTTCAGCAGGAGGCGAGGGGCTGGTAGACAAGAGGGAGAGGAGGACTGAACCCTGTTGGAGGGAATCCCCCTCTGACCTCTGCCCAGTTTCTTGATTGGGACTTCCGTTCCCTCATCCTCTTTACACCTCCCACCTCTGGAGTGGTGGAGTGAATTGTCCAGTTGGTGACCCATCTGCATTTCTGTTTGGGTTAATGAAGCAAAGGGGACTGATATGGCCCCTTCCTCCTTCTTTTTCTACACAACGTGTAGCGGGCAGTGGCCAGGGTAAATGTATTTACTCTAAAGATGCCAGCTTCCTATAGTTGGGCCGGCCCTAGTTGGAGATTGAGAGGCTTGGGGCTTCCCTGGTGGCTCAGAGGTTAAAGCGTCTGCTTGCAATGCCGAAGACCTGGGTTCGATCCCTGGGTCAGGAAGATCCCCTGGAGAAGGAAATGGCAACCCACTCCAATATTGGTGCCTGGAGAATCCCATGAATGGAGAAGCCTGGTGGGCTATAGTCCATGGGGTCGCAAAGAGTTGGACAAGAATGAGTGACTTCACTTTACTCACTTCAAGACAGTTAAACCATTTAGCCGTCCTACCTAAACCCAGATATCCCAATGTGGATTTTGTATTTTATGACTTTTATTTGCCCCTCCAGATCCATATTCTGCTTTCTCTGTTCTCTGCTGCATCTTGAACTGCCTCCTGCATCAAGAGACTATCTTGCCCTCTGGTTGAAGACTTGGAATGAGGGGTCCGGAGGGAGATCAAAAGGAGAGTGAGGGTGGGGTACTTATTTCCTTGGATCTCTCTGCACTGACTGTTTTGGTTGGCTGCTTTCTTTACTGCAGTATGCCTGGCAACCACTCCTCTCCCTTATTCCTCAGGCTAAGATGTGGTAACGACTTCCACCGTAATTAGGTCTGGGTCCTTTCCTAAACTTTTCCCACATCTGTGTATATACTAAACCCTCCTCCACAGCTTAGCCTGACTGGTTACACCTATTGATGGGACGGATTGTATTTTCCAAAGATGAGTGTGTCAACACATATCCTGTTCACATGTGTTCTTCTTAAAATGTGATGTTGATGCTCCTCCATCAAGAGGCAGGGATCTGTGTCCCCACCCCCACTTCTGGGTGGGACCATAGAAATGGCAGAAGTGATGCCAGGTGAATGCCAAGGCTAAGTGATAAAAGGCAGTACAACTTCCGCCTGGTCCTCTGGGGAGGCTTGCTCACGGAACCCACCTGGTATATTGAGGGGACTCTTATCAGTGTCCCAGCCGTGGGTCCCAGCTGACGGCAGCATCAATTGCCGGTTGTATGACTGAATCATCACATGATTCTAGCCCTTGACCTTCAAGTTGCCTCACCTGATTCTCAGCAGAGCACAGACAAGACGTCCCAATTTAGTTGTGTCCAAATGGCAGCTTTAGAGGCACAATGAAGATTGTTTTTCAGTCACTAAATTTTAAGGTGGTTTGTTATGCAGATAATTAGTAACGGTTTTCCCAGATGGCTCAGCAGGTAAAGAATTTGCCTGCGGTGCAGGAGATACAGGAGACACTGGCTTAAGGCCTGGGTCGGGAAGATCCCTGGAGGAGGAAATGGCAATTCATCCAGTATTCTTGCCTGAAAAAATCCCATGGACAGAGGAGCCTGGTGGGCTACAGTCCAAAGGGTTGCAAAGAGTTGCACATGAGTAATAAAGTTAATATTGGACCTTTGTCTTTACTCTTATGGTTTTTAATTTTAATTTTATAGTGTGTAGTATAGTTGATTTACAATATTATGTTACTTTCAGATATACAGGAAAATGATTCAGCTATGCATATACATGGATCCATTCTTTTTCAGATTCCTCCCCCATTTAGGTTATTACAGAACATTCTTATATTTTATTTCTTCCCTCGCTTAGAAATGTGGGCAAGGAGAAGAGATAAACATTTTAGTCTTCCTCAGAGACTCCTAGCATTCAACTGCTATATTGCAGTCCCTTCAACAGGCATTTCATAATGCCCCGTGTATTCCTCTCCACAAACCTAGGTGGAAGATATTATTGTTCACATTCTTCAGATAAGAGGCTGTAGAAACAGGAGAAAGATGAAGTTACCAATTAAGATCACTCAGAGACTCAAAAGGAGAGAATCTCGGTTGGCCAAACTCCAAATCTCATGTTCCTAAAATGGTGCCAGACTGTTCTATCTTATACTAATGTTGTCACAGAAAGTTACTCTGCATTGTCACTTAGATTACCAGTGTTGGGTCTGTGGACTCTACATCCTTCTTATTTTGAGGAGAAAAAGCATACCTTTCTACATCCTGGTCATCCTATTTCAAATCCTGTTTCACCAGATCCCTGTGGTGCTCTGGGAGCGCACTGCCTCCCTGGGTGATGGCCCCAAGGTCAAGCTGCTCATCATCCATGCTCGCTCTGCTGTAGAGTGAAGAGATAGTTGAGCATGTTTTGTAAGGTCTTTCCCATGTGACCCTTGAATCCTCCTGTCCTCTGTATTCTTCTCACGTATTGACTCTGTGCTCAAGGGGTCAGGAGCTACAGCAATGGGTTCATCTTTGTGTCCCCAGTGCCTACAATCTAATAAGCACGTAATATGAATTTACTGAATGTCTGAGTATATGCTTATCTTCTTCAAGCAAAAGGCCTTATCTGGGCATTTTTCTGCCTCCTTCATTTCTCATTTTAAAGCCTCCCCATCTCTGTACAGGTCTGACCTCTATGCAGACATGATTCCCCATCTTAGAACATGCATTTCATTCTTGGACCAGAGAATTTACCCTGCCTTATTTGCAGGTTACAGTTTGCTGACACTGTGTTCTATTTGTCTGTCACTCACCAGTTCTTTGATTCTCAGAGTCTCTTCCACCGTTTCAAGTTCTGCCTCCACTACCCCAAACTGCCATGGGAGAATTTTCTTTAAAAAAATGCAGTTTGATAACCTTATGGGTCTACTTCCCTGCCATTCACTCCTTGGTTTTTACAGGACAAATGCCGAAACTTGTCATACATAAGACTTTTCATAATCTGGGCCCAGTAAACCTCTCCATGCTGAGCTTTTTCTGCCCTCTCAATCCATGCTCTTCCACTAAAGGCACAGTGGACTTTCCATTTTAGCCTGGGCAAAACATGCCCATTTGTGATTTTATGACCGTGTACCTGTTTTCCCATTTCCTTGGTTTGACCTTGGCTCCCTTTTCTCAGCCTGGTGAGCTCCTCAGCTTCGATATTGTCTCCTCTGTGACTCTGTTCTCACTTGACCAGATAGACAAGCTTGTCTCTCCTTGATGTATTCACAGCATTTGTCTGTGACTCTATTCCAGTGCTTAACACATTGTTGAGTCATTTATGTGTTTATATGTCTGATTCCCCCATCAGTCTGCAAACTGTTTTGGGCCTAGGATGGTGGGTTATTTATTGATGAATCCAGATGTTCCTGCTTCTGCTGCTGACCATGTTATTGTAGGAATTAAGACCTAAGATTTGAAATCAGATTATCATCTGAATTTAAAACCTATTCTACCTTATACTTGCTGGCTTTGAGACCAGGAAAGTAAGTTACCTTCTTTAAGTCTAAATTTTCTGGGTTTTTTGGTTGTTTGTTTTGAGTTGTAAACGCTCTTTTTAAAATTTTATTTTAAATAAAGGGTAATTGCTTTGCAGAATTTTATTGTTTTCTATCAAACTTAAACATGAATTAGTCATAGGTATACATATGTCCCCTCCCTCTCAGTCTCACTCCCATCTCCCTCCCCACCCCACCCCTCTAGGCTGATACAGAGCCCTGTTTGAGTCTCCTGAGATATACAGCAATTTCCCATCAGCTGTCTATTTTACATATGGTAATGTAAGTTTCCAGGCTACCGTCTCCATACATCTCACCCTCTCCTCCCCTCTACCCATAGGTCTGTCCTCTGTGTCTGTTTCTCCATTGCTGCCCTGAAAAATTCTTTGGTACCATCTTTCTAGGTTCTATATATATATGTTAGTATATAATATTTGTCTTTCTCTTTCTGACTTACTTCGCTTTGTATAATAGGCTCTGGGTTCATCCACCTCATTAGAAATGACTCAAATGTGTTCCTTTTTATGGCTGAGTAATATTCAATTGTGTAGATAGACCACAACTTCCTTATCCATTCATCTGTCAGTGGACATCTAGGTTGCTTCCATATTCTAGCTATTGTAATAGTGCTTCAGTGAATGATGGGTCACATGTGTCTTTTTCAATTTTGGTTTCCTCAAGATATATGCCTAGTAGTGGGATTGCTGTGTCATATGATGGTTTTATTCCTAGCTCTTTTTAAAGGACTTTCTGTACTGTCTTCCACAGTGGCTGTACCAATTTACATTCCCACCAACAGTGCAAGAGGGTTCCCTTTTATCCACACCTTATCCAGCATTTATTGTCTATAGACTTTTTGATGATGGCCATTCTGATGAGTGTGAGGTGATATCTCATTCTAGTTTTTATTTGCCTTTCTCTAATAATGAGCGACATTGACATCTTTTCATGTATTTGTTAGCCATCTATATGTCTTCTTTGGGGAATTGTCTGTTTAGGTCTTTTTCTCACTTTTGGATTGGGTTGTTTGTCTTAATGGTATTGCATTGTATGAGCTGCTTGTATATTTTGGAAATTAATCTTTTGTCAGTTGTTTCATTTGCTATTATTTTCTCCAATTCTGAGGGTTGTCTTTTCATCTTGCTTATAGTTTCCTTTGCTATGCAAAAGCCTTTAGGTCCCACTTGTTTACTTTTGTTTTTATTTCCATTACTCTAGGAGGTGGGTCATAGAGGACCTTGCTTTGATTTATGTCATCGAGTGTTCTGCCTCTGTTTTCCTTTTTAAAGAATAAAAATGCTTATTTATAGGATTGCATGTATTACACGAACTAACCTGTATAACCTGTGTAAACCTGTATAAACTACTTAACAAGTAAAACCTGCAATTATTATAGCATAATATATACAATAATAATGTAATATAATATTATCATTCATACTGAACAGTTACCATATACCAGGCATAAGTTCGCGAAATTTCACAGAAATTATCTTGAGAAGACATTTGAGACATTATTCCCATTTTACCGGCAGGTAAATAGGCTCAGGGAGAATAAGGCACTTTCCCAGGGGCATGTGGTTGGTATGTAATAAGCATCTAGGTAGGTGTGCTTATTAATATGGGTAATGAACAAGTCTGATGAACCTATTTGAGTATCCCTCTAGCTTTTGTCTCTCTGGTGGTCAATTCAAATTCCTTTGCCACTGGTGCCAGAGTTCAGCCCAAGAAAGGTCTGTCTGCTTTTCCCTCCCCACCACCGTTCAGACTGGGTTGGGAGCCAGGCTGCCTGTGGGCTGCTTTGTATTTTCATCTTCACCAGAAAGATAACTTCAGACCCATTCCCAGGTCAGTTCACAAACTCATTCCATCTGCCTTACAATTAAGATTCAGAAGCAGACAGCAAGAAAATTCCTCCCTCTGCACCAATCCCAATCAGCGATTATACACTTAATGACCAGCTAATAATGAATTCACAAAAGCAAAACCACACCATTAAATATAGAATTGTATCGATGCCGACCTACTGGGAGCACTTTGTGTTCCTTTTCCAGAGCTACGTCTGAGAACAAGAATATAATCCTCTTTCCTTGAACATTTTTTGCCCTTTTAAGCAGAGACATCTCTAAAATAAAGATCTGGAAGGAGTTATTCATTCCCCAGAAGCCAGGAACAGGATGTTTTCAAAGTAGAGTCCGGGGCACTTGTGTTCCCTGTGAACCAATAGAACGTGATGAGGCTCCGAGTTTTGCCCGTCCGCAGATCAGCCTAAGTGGTGATTAAAACACGGTCCTCTCAAATGAGTGCAGATGGGCACTGCACATGACAGGAAAACGGCAGAAGAGATGTTTGAAAATGAAACCAAGCCGAACGTTCTAACAGCCTGGTTGGTGAACACGATGACAAGCCAGCCTGCATCCTGAGAGCTTTGCGTGTAGGATCTCACTGGGACCTGAGAAGAGTCCTGGGAAGGAGCCCCTGTCATTGTTCCCATTTTACAGATGAGCAGAGTTTGGAGAGTTCGTGACGAGCTAGAGATGTGTGCCCTGGTATATCTGGTTTCCAACCCCTGTCTCTAAGTCATGCCTCAAAGAGAAAAGTCCTGAGTCTCCCAGCAGTGGTGATGGAAGATGCTATGTCTGTGTTTTGGCTGAATGGGTACCAGGCCTGGTCGTTAGTTCTTTCATATACATAAGTCCATTTGAGCCTGAAAAGCTCATTGTTAGGTAGATCTTACCCACTGTCCTCATTTTGTCTGGGAACTGGGGAATCTGATAAATTATGTCACTCAAGGTGATCCAGTTGGTAAGTGGAACAACTTTAGCATTTCAGGCTAGATCCACTTGCTTCTCTGGCAGGGTGATTGCGGTCAGTAGTGGGGATAGGCAGAAGGAAGCTCCTGATCTTTTATGGAGCTGAGTGGGTAGTATCTTGCTTCACTGAGGTTGGATTCACTGTTTGGAAAAGGCCAGCTGAGACTGGAAAGACCCCGGTTCCCCCATTCCTGCCAGGCTCAATAGCCCTTTGCACAATATCTGGGATATAATGAAGTGCTAAATAAATTTTTATAATTCGTATTTTATTATTACCACTGCCAGTAAGAGACTGCTACCACAGGAAGCGCCCAGATAAAGATATATGGCTTAGATATCTCATAGCTTGTTTTATTTTTGGCAAGGAAAGAGACTTCTGGAAAGAGACCTTTTCAAGGTTGAAGCTCAGACAGATTCCAAGAACCCAAGAACACTACCTCCAATGCCAAATCTTGAAAGCTCTGATAGAAGTGATTATTGATTAATGCTCTGCGGTCTGCCCACCCCAGGGGTGGATGCTGCCTGCCTACTAAGAGGAAAACCTGCTGACGACTGGCCTTGTCAGACAGTGCTGGGTTCCTGGAGAAGTCAAGGAATTTGCCTTCCTTGGCAAAGGTGGAGAAGCAGCAACACCCCCATCTGTCAGGGATTTTGCAGGCTTAGCCTGGCTGGACACGTACACAACCCTGGGAGGAGCTCCCTCTCATATCACTACCCTTTTGATACCTGCAGTCTGTGTTGAGATTCTGCTTTGCTTACTGAGAAGCTAGAATGTACAAATGTAACAGGGAAAAACAAATCTGACTCCATATTAGATTTGTTTCTTTAATCTTTTTTTTTTCAACTTTTTTTAAGAGGGTTCCCTTTTCTCCACATCCTCTCCAGCATTTATTGCTTGTAGTTTTTTGGATTGTTTCTTTAATCTTCGTATGCTACTATTTTTTCTTCCAGTTAAGATTTTTACCTGTAGCTGGAAATATACAAGATTGTCCATTGTCAAGGTTGTGACTTTTCAGGGTTTAACACTTTCCTATTCACAAGGAGATGGAAAGTTGCATAACAGAATAACATTTGTCCTGATGGAGGTTTACAGGAACATCATGACCTGGCCTCTGTGGACAGCTGCAAGAACCAAGGATTCCAACCCCAAGAAGTTTGCAACAGCTAGTCATGCTCCCTCCTTTTAGTATTAGAGAAGCCTGAATTCTGACTTGGATAAGATATTTCCTAGGACATTAGTCTGCCATCTTCTCAGACTTTCAGATTTCCAAGTCATTATTCCCTATCTCAGCATCGTTTACGGGTCTGTTGGGTGGCAGGCAGAACTTTTAACACAAACAGAGTATATTTTTTTAGTCTTGCTTGACCAAAGTCATCATCTTCCCCTTCCACAACAGCCTTATCTTTGTCTCCCAGTGCTTTCTCAGTAATAGAAGCACCACGTACCCAGACATCCCTGGACAACTTCTCGAATCTTTCTCTCCCTGATGCCGTCTATCATTTTTCTGGTCCTGTGGATGCTACTTCTATGATATCTCTCAGCTCCATCACTTTCTCCTGCCATTAGTTTATGTTTTCATCAACTCTCTTCTGGGCTGTTGTGAGCTTGGCTTTTACTATTCTTGCTCCTGCTAAAATAAAACAAAGCAAAACCCTAGTAACTCTATCCAGTGATGCTATTCTTATCATATAGTAAAAAACAACTCTTAAAATCTTGGTGGTGTTCAACACAGAGGTTTCTTTCTTGCATACTTTACATACTCATCACTGGCTGTCTGCATCTCTGTTCTACATTACTCAGCATCCATGCATTGAAATGCAGCAAACACTTTCTGGAATAATTAATATTTGTCTTCCTGTTCCAGAGAAAGAGAAACATGCTGAATTCTCTCTCTCTTTTTTTTCCTGGTGATTTATTGCTTAATGATTTTCCTAGAAGTGACACAAATGACTTCTCATCATATATAATTGGTCAAGCAAGTCATATGACAAGCCAAGTCTCAATAAAATTATCCACCTCCAAGGTGGGTAATCACATGTTGGAGAGTAGTTTCATAGTCCACTGGGCTTCCCAGGTAGCACAGTATTAAAAAATCGACCTGCTAATTCAGGAGACACAAGAGACGTGGGCTTGATCCCGAGGTCAGGAAGATCCCTTGGAGCAGAAAATGGCAACTCACTCCAGTATTCTTGCCTGGAAAATTCCATGGACAGAGGAGCCCAACGGGCTACAGTCCATGGGGTTGCAAAAAGTCAGACGCTACTGAGCACACACACACTCACAGTCTACTATAGCTCTATTATCCCATCTTTATTTTGGCACAATCGATAACAATTGGGCATTGGCATCTGATCCTGGATTAAAACTTTCACCAGTATGATGTATTTTTCTATTTATATATGCTTTCATTCATTATTCCATTTCTATTAGTTCATTGAACCAGGAGCTTATCCAACCAACATATTTTCAACCAAGTCCTATGCAAACAACTAGGGATATATGAGACACAAATACTGTCTTCAGAAGTTTCACAGATGGTGAGATATGAAAAACAAATTTACTAAAAACTGTATCATAGAAAATTACAAACATACACAAATTTGAATAAAATAGTATAATGAACTCCCTTGAACTTAAAATTCAGCTTCAACAATTATAATCACCAACATTGCCATTCTTATTTTGTCTATGTTTCTACCAATATCCTCAAAATTATTATTTTTTTAATTTGAATTTTTATTGAGATCACTGTAGATCACATGAAGTTGTAAGAAATGACACAGATATGTATACTTTTCATCCAGTTTTCACCAAAAAAGTAACATCTTGCAAAAACTGTAATACAGGAAATTTCCTGACAGGCCAGTGGTTAAGACTCTTATTTCTAATGCCAGGGTGCAAGTTTGATCCCTGGTCAGGGAACTAAGATCCCACATGCTGTACAGAAAATTAAAGCAAAACAAAAACTGCCACACAATATCACAACTAGGATATTAACAGTGCTACAATCTGCTGGTCTTATTCAGATTTCTCCCTGTTTCACCTGTGTATTTGTACTCATTGTGTGTTTTGTCCATAATATTATACACTGAAGCAAATCTCAGACATTATATCATTGCTCCCAGAGTTACTAGTTATTTATCTTTACAAATTAAGGAATCTAAAAACAACACAGAATATCATTATTATACCTTGAAAAGTTAACAATAACTCTTCAGTAACAATAATACTTCAGTTCTTCAACACTACATTAAGGTGGTGGTCAAATTTCCATTTTTCATGTGTCACTTTTTAATAACTTTGTTTGAATAAGTCCATATCTTGTTTGACATGTATTTTAAGATCCTAAATCTAATATTCACTCCATCTCTTTTTTCCCCTTTGCAACTATGTCTTTTGTCTTCATAGCTTCCCTAACTCTGGATTTGAGTGATTGCATCCACGTGTTACATTTAAAACATTTTCTCTATCCTCTGTTTCTTATAAACTGGCAGTTGGATCTAAAGTATTCAGGTTGATTATTTTTTCTTTGATGAGACTCTTCCACCAGGAGGCACATGAAATCTCTTTTTGTGATGTTGATGACAATTGTCAATACCTGCATTTATTTATTAAGTAGGGGTTACAAAATGGCAACATTCCAATTTTATTGCTTCTTTTTGACTCATTGAATTATTGATTCAGTATAGAATTATTGATTTAGAAATAAAAAACTTTTCCCCTCTACTCTCTTGTTGCCTAGAGTAAGGAAGTCAAGGTTTTAAAAATGGTAAACTGAGTTCTCTATTATCTTTCAATAGTGACCAATTTACATTTTAAAATCATTATTACGTTCTCATGAGTGTGAAGAAATTTGTTGTGTTTTAACTAATTGAAGTTATTTCTCCCTGATGCTCAAAATGTCCTGTTTTTGGCCATGAAAGTCTCTTTGATTTGGTTCCTGATTCTGACATTATGCTAGTGATCATCTTGGGGAGTTTTGTAGGAATCTGTGTGGCAATATGAATATATTAATTTATATTAATAATGTTTTAGGCTCACCTTGTGCATTTCCTGCTTCAGGTAGAGAATCAGTCTTTTCTGCCAGGAACCTGATTTCTTCTACTAGGAAATGAAATTTCAAGACAACAGTCTGTGCTTTGGGAATGTTCATTGCTATCAGGTTTTCAATGTTTTAAGTCTTTTCAGTTGATGAAGCTAAGAAATATTTTCTAAGAGAATCTATATCGTGACTTTATACTGATATTTCCAATTTAATGCCAGGATTATAGGGTTTTTCCTTAATCTTTTCTGTATTACATATTTATCTCCTTTCTTGGGAGATGCTTGATCTCATGAAAATTGGGAATAATATAATTAGAGTATTATAGAAACTTGCTTTATTATTGAACACAAAGTGGAAGAATAATACCAACACCATCTCTTGTACTATAATTATGGAAAACAGTTTCTTTTGATATTGTATCTTTAAAAAAAATCCTTGGTCTGTAATCCACTAGGGATATACAGGTAAAATTACTTTCCTTTAAAGTTATTTGGAATAATTCCCTGTCTGTGTGGCTCTGCCACAAATCAGATGCATTTTTAGGGATTTTTGTTGTTATTAACTTGATTTATTTTAAATTTTTAGTACTTTAACTTTAGTTTAAAATTACATAAAATAATTTATAATTCTAAATCAAATTTATAAGACAAAATATATTAAAATAAGACTACCTTCGATCTCTGTACCTTTCACCCTGTTCCTTTTTTCCGTTATATTGTTGCTGTTTAGTCTCTAAGTCATGTCTGACTCTTTTGTGACCCCTTGGGCTATAGCCCACCAGGATTCTCTATCTGTGGGATTTCCCAGGTAAGAATACTGGAGTTGGTTACCATTTCCTTCTCCAGGGGATCTTCCCAACCCAGGGATCGAGCTTACCTCTCCTTCATTGGCAGGCAGGGTATCTACCACTAAACCACCAGGGAAGCTGCTGCTGCTGCTGCTGCTAAGTCACATCAGTCGTGTCTGACTCTGTGTGACCTCATAGACGGCAGCCCACTAGGCTCCCTCATCCCTGGGACATCCCTAATCCTTCACTCATAGATAACCATTAAAAATATTCATGGTTTGTCTTTTATTGTTTTTTAAGAACTGAAGTATGTCTCTCTCTCTCTCTCTTTCCATATATATATATATATATATATATATAATCTTTCTTAATAAATAGGAGCATACCAAATGCATGTTTATATATTTTCTTATTTTCTCTTAAACATGTAATTTGGCACTTAACTGCATAGCACTTTATAGTTTTTTTTTTCTTGCTGCTGCTGCTGCTAAGTCACATCAGTCGTGTCTGACTCTGTGTGACCTCATAGACGGCAGCCCACTAGGCTCCCTCATCCCTGGGACATCCCTAATCCTTCACTCATAGATAACCATTAAAAATATTCATGGTTTGTCTTTTATTGTTTTTTAAGAACTGAAGTATGTCTCTCTCTCTCTCTCTTTCCATATATATATATATATATATATATATAATCTTTCTTAATAAATAGGAGCTACCAAATGCATGTTTATATATTTTCTTATTTTCTCTTAAACATGTAATTTGGCACTTAACTGCATAGCACTTTATAGTTTTTTTTTTCATCTGTATACTAACACCCTCAATCTCCTTGTTTTTAGTTATGGTCTGTTGGTTTTCTGCTATAAGCAATTGCAATTAATAAACAGATTCTTCTTCCTCCTCTCATTCCCCACTAAGAAATAATATTTATTTTTCTCATGACTTTTATTAACAGAACAGGCTCAGGGCTTACCATTCATAATGCAATACATTTTTCTGCCCCTAGAAAACAAGAAAACTTCATGGGTCATCCCTTTTTAAAATTTTATTTATTTTTGACTTTATTTCTTATTTTGTTATTAGAGTTTGGTTGCCTTACAATTTGTGCTAGTTTCCGCTGTACAGAAAAGCGAATCAGCTATAAACATATATCTTCTCTTTGGCACCACAGAGCACTGAGTAGAGGTCTCTGTGCTATATAATAGGCTCTTATTAGTTCTCTATTTTATACATGTGCTAAGCTGCTTCAGTTGTGTTGAACTCTCTGTGACCCCATGGACTATGGCTCACCAGGTTCTTCTATCCACGGGCTTCTCCAGGCAAAAATACTGGAGTGGGTTGCCATTTCCTTCACCAGGGGATCTTCCTGACCCAGGGACCAAACCCATGTCTCTTTTATCTCCTGTGCTAGCACAGGAGTTCTTTACCTCTAGTGCCACCAGGGAAGCTGGTGTTTTATACACAGTAGTGTATATATGTGAATCCTAATCTTCCAATCCATCACACTACCCCCACCCCCAACCCCCGGTGTCCAGACATTTGTTTTCTATGTCTGTGTCTATATTTCTGCTTTGCAAATAGGTTCATAGATTGTACATATATGCATTAATATATGATTGTGTTTCTCTTTTTGACTTCAGTTCAGTTCAATTCAGTTGCTCAGTCATGTCTGATTCTGCAACCCCATGAATTGCAGCACGCCAGGCCTCTCTGTCCATCACCAACTCCTGGAGTTCACTCAGACTCACATCCATCGAGTCAGTGATGCCATCCAGCCATCTCATCCTTGGTCGTCCCCTTCTCCTCCTGCCTCCAACCCCTCCCAGCATCAGAGTCTTTTCCAATGAATCAACTCTTCCTATTAGGTGGCTAAAGTACTGGAGTTTCAGCTTCAGCATCATTCCTTCCAAAGAACACTCAGGGGTGATATCCTTTAGAATGGACTGGTTAGATCTCCTTGCAGTCCAAGGGATTCTCAAGAGTCTTCTCCAACACCACAGTTCAAAAGCATCAATTCTTCAGCGCTCAGCTTTCTTCACAGTCCAACTCTCACATCCATACAGGACCACAGGAAAAACCATAGCCTTGACAAGACAGATCTTTGTTGGCAAAGTAATGTCTCTGCTTTTGAATATGCTATCTAGGTTGGTCATAACTTTGATTCCAAGGAGTAAGCATCTTTTAATTTCATGGCTGCAATCACCATCTGCAGTGATTTTGGAGCCCCCCAAAATAAAGTCTGACACTGTTTCCACTGTTTCCCCATCTATTTCCCATGAAGTAATGGGACCAGATGCCATGATCTTCGTTTTCTGAATGTTGAGCTTTAAGCCAACTTTTTCACTCTCCTTTTTCACTTTCATCAAGAGGCTTTTTAGTTCCTCTTCACTTCCTGCCATAAGGGTGGTGTCATCTGCATCTCTGAGGTTATTGATATTTCTCCTGGCAATTTTGATTCCAGCTTGTGCTTCTTCCAGCCCAGCATTTCTCATGACTTACTTTCTTCTATATGACAGCCTCTTGTCTGTACAGTTTGGAGGGGTCATTCTTTTATCATATGTAAGAACATTATTCTGCTCTTCAGTTCAGTTCAGCTGCTCATTCGTGTCTGACTCTGCGATCCCCTGGACTGCAGCACACCAGGCTTCTCTGTCCATCACCAACTTCCAGAGCTTACTCAAACTCATGTCCATTGAGTCGGTGGTGCCATCCAACCATCTCATCCTCTGTTGTCCCCTTCTCCTCTTGCTTGTACCTTGCTGTTTTCATAATCATTTTGTGTGGTATTTGAATGTAGTCTTTTTCTCATGCCCAGTTTTACATGAAATTTCTTTTCCTGTAGTCTTTGGAGGGAGGGATAAGTCGGAATAGATTTTCTAGCTTTAGAACTCTGGAGTCTTTTCTGCTATTTTTGCAGTTTTAAGAAGTTAAGGCCTTATGAATTCTGAGAGCTCATGATTGCTTTTCCTCCTTCCACTTTTATCTAGATTCCTCTGACCTTTGCTTCTATTGTCTCTATCCTGCTCAATATCAGCTCTCTTTCCGAAGGTTTTCCTCAGTGTTGAAGCTTGGTCTTGAAAAGGTGTGGTAGGTTGACCAGCTAGTTTGGACTGTTTATAGGGCATGGACTGCTTCAGCTTTGTGAAAACCCTTGGCATTCACTCACAAATGACAGAGGAAGCTTCACCCTGTGTCACGTCTTTCTTAGGTTGACTCACTGTACTTTCTAATGAACATATAAGGCTCTTTTAGAAGCTCTTCTGGCCTCAGGCTGCCAGATTCCTAACTACTTTCCTCTCCTATGCTGATACTGTGCAGCACAGACCGCCATGGGCAGTCTTCGCTGGGTCTTGCTATGCTGCTCTTGAGAATTTCTTATCACCTTGTGGTTGTGTTGGAAATATTCATTGTCTGTGGGATTTTAGTTTGTTATCCTAATTGCTCCATATGATCTCATGGGAAGGGATCCCAAAACTACTGGACCATTGTAGCCATCTTTCCACGATTCCAAAATGTAGCTCTGAAAGTGTTAAACAGGGACTTCCCTGGCGAACCAGTGGTTAAAACTCTGCCTTATAACACAGGAGGTGCAAGTTCAATCCCACATGCTGCGTGGTGTGTCTCATTTTTTTTTTTAAGTGCTAAATTAGCTGTAGGCAGGGATACTCCTGAAGTGTGGAGGAAGACTGGGGCAAGAGTTGGAGGTCAGCTTGAGGAGGGAACTGCTGTCTGAACAAAGTCCCAGAGGAATGTATTCCATTGGGTAAATACTGGAGAATAAGATATTCAGGTAAAGAGAACACTGAGTGTGAGTGGTCGTGGATGAAATAGTAGGTTGCATGTGGCGATCTGAGAGGCCCTGGCACTTTCTCTGTGCAGGGTGGGTGTCCATGGATGTGGGTGTGTTGGACTCCTCTTTTTCCCCCACTTTTGTATTGGTCATAAGCCTCTGCTTTCCTGCCCTGGCAGTCTTGTTTCCCAGGATGGATTGGTGTTTATGTATTGCTGGTTCTCACCTTTCTGATCCCTGTGTAATTTCTCATTATTCATTGCTATTTACAATCCTCTCAATTTAGAGCCATCTGTGAAGTTAATTTCAGTGCTGTTTACTCTTTTCTCCCAAATCATTAATGAAGATAACACATTCAATGAAATTGAATTTTGCAGGCATTTCTGGAAAATTCCCCTGAGGCTCCCTCTTGTTCCAGGAAATCACCTTTAATTCAAATATGTTATCACTCCTTTGGTCAGTTACTCATAAGGATATGGGTTAAAGTTTGTGTTCATTTAAATCCAATTTTTCACAAAGACTCCATGGGGTAACCCAGCCCCAGTTCTCAACAAAACAATAAAGAAGTAATCAAAGATATGCAAATTAAGTCATTATTGAGAAGTTTGTGTTTTTCACTGATTAAATTTGTAAAAGTTTTAAAGGTTAGAACCCAGGGATAGTGAAGTGTGCTGAAATTAGTATTTCTAAATGCTTTTATAATTCAATATGGCATTTAAGCATTAGGAGGGTTTATCCTTTTCACCAGCAGCTCTGTGAATTTATCCTCAGAAGAGGCTTCTCCTGCTGCTGCTGACAAGTGCTCAGTCGTGTCGTCTCTTTGTGACCCCAGGTGTTACTCATAAGGATATGGGTTAAAGTTTGTGTTCATTTAAATCCAATTTTTCACAAAGACTCCATGGGGTAACCCAGCCCCAGTTCTCAACAAAACAATAAAGAAGTAATCAAAGATATGCAAATTAAGTCATTATTGAGAAGTTTGTGTTTTTCACTGATTAAATTTGTAAAAGTTTTAAAGGTTAGAACCCAGGGATAGTGAAGTGTGCTGAAATTAGTATTTCTAAATGCTTTTATAATTCAATATGGCATTTAAGCATTAGGAGGGTTTATCCTTTTCACCAGCAGCTCTGTGAATTTATCCTCAGAAGAGGCTTCTCCTGCTGCTGCTGACAAGTGCTCAGTCGTGTCGTCTCTTTGTGACCCCAGGGGACTGTAGCCACCAGGCTCCTCTGTCCATGGGATTCTCCAGGCAAGAATACTGGAGTGGTTGCCATTCCCTTCTCCAGGGGGATCTTCCCCACCCAGGGATCAAACCTAGGTGTCTTGTGTCTGCTGAACTGAAAGGCTGATTCTTTACCATGAATGCCACCTGGGAATTTATCCTGAGAAGATACTCTTAGGGGAAAGAAGAAAAACTTCTGCATGAAAATGGTTTTTGAAGTATTAACCTTCATGTTACAAAATGGGAGTGATAGGGGAATTATTCACCAAATTAAGATGCATCAACAGCATTAATGGGAAGTGATAAACACAAAAGAGAATCTCAACAATTAATAGTACTGTTATTGTTACTAATCTTTGCTGTTGTTAAACTCTGACCCTAGAAACAAGTTGCTTTTTCCCCAGATGCTATGACAGAACTCCAGTTGACTAATGGGAACATATTTTGTCTTCTAAAATAATTATCAAGAAAGTAAATCAAGACCAATAGTAACTTAGTCCTAGAATGTGGTTTACTATGAATAAAAACTTTGTAATGGTCAGAAATCTTCAAAGTTGAGATAAGATAGGAGTGTTCACAGCAGCCATGTTCATCAAAGCCCCAAATTGGGCTCAACCTAAATGTCTACCAGTTGATGACTGGATAAATAAAATGTGGTATATACCTCCAGTGGAATACTATTATGGCAATAAAAGAAAGTACTGATGCATGCTACAGCGCAGTTGAACTTTTGAAACATTGTGCTAAATGAAAGAAACCAGGCAAAAAGTTCACAGGACATGATGCCATTTATATAAAAATGCCTAGAATAGGCAAACCCACAGAGATAGAAAGTAGATTAGTGATTGCTTAGGACTGGAGGGATAGGGTGTAGTGGGAAGAAGGGCATGGGGTTTCTTTTGCCGTAACTGACTACAGCAGTGGTTGCCAACAGCTCTGCGAATATAAAAACCACTGAACTGTATACTTTCAAATGGGTGAATTGAATGGTAGTAAATTATATCACAATAAAAAGGATGCCAAAAAAGGTTGAAATAAGCTGACTAACCAGACCTAATTATTTAACCAATCTCTCTAACAGGCAATAGTTCAACCTGTAGTAAGACCTAAGAGAAATAGAATGACTCGATATCCATGTCAAAAATTCTTTCTTAACAAAATCCCAACTCCTCATGAGTATGCCACAGTTCAGTGCAATTCTGAATTCTTAATGTCCTTCCTTTTTACAGACAACAAAAGCAATTTTAAGAAATTTAACACTGGCAAGTCATTTGAACCTTAAACCCAAGAGATTTTGAACCAATAGGTCTCCTTGAAGATTTAGAAACCATATCAGTTAAAATTAGGTTTCAGAGAAAATAATAGAAACATTAAGGTAATAATAAATTAAACACTCATGGGGTCACAAAGAGTCAGACACGATTGAGCAACTGAACTGAACTGAAATCAAACAAACTATTGAAATTAATTCTCTCCTAGTAAATGTTTAGTTCAGTTCAGTCACTCAGTTGTGTCCTATTCTTTGCGACCCCATGGACTGCCGCATGCCAGGCTTCCTTGTCCATCACCAGCTCCCAGAGCTTGTTCAAACTCATGTCAGTCCAGTCGGTGATGCTATCCAACCGTCTCATCCTCTGTCATCCCCTTCTTCTCCTGTCTTCAACTTTTCTCAGCATATGGGTCTTTTCTGATGAGTCAGTTCTTTGCATCAGGTGGCCAAAGGACTGGAGTTTCAGCTTTAGCATTAGTCGTTCCAGTGAATATCCAGGACTAATTTCCTTTAGGACTGACTAGTTTGATCTCCGTGCAGTCTAAGGGACTCTCAAGAGTCTTCTCCAACATCACAGTTCAAAAGCATTAATTCTCTGGTGCTCAGCTTTCTTTATAGTCACACTTTCACATCCATACATGACTACTGGAAAAACCATAGCTTTGACTAGATGGACCTTTGTTGGCAGAGTAATGTCTCTGCTTTTTAATATGCTGTCTAGGTTAGTTACAGCTTTTCTTCCAAGGAGAAAATGTTTTTTTAAATTTCATGGCTGCAGTTACCATCTGCAGTGATATTGGAGCCCCCCAAAATGAAGCCTATCACTGTATCCATTGTTTCCCAATCTATTTGCCATGAAATGATGGGACTGAATGCCATGATCTTAGTTTTCTGAATGCTGAGTCTTAGGCCAACTTTTTCACTCTCCTCTTTTACTTTCATCAAGAGGCTCTTTAGTTCTTCTTTGCTTTCTGCCATACGGATAGTGTCATCTGGGTAACCAAGGGGTCTCCTGCACTGCAGATGGATTCGTTACCAACTCAGCTATCAGGGAAGTCCCCCAGTAAATGTGGGTAAATATAAATAATCCATGGTGGACAAGACATTACCATGATCACTGGATCTTAGTTCCTTTCTAGCATCTAATCTACCATTTCAAAACAGCTTCACCTCATAGTCCATAACTGCCATGTCTTGCCAGCACATCAACATTCCAGCTAGGAATCAGGAAGACAGAGAGAAAAGAAGAACATGGTCTTTCTGTGTATGATTTTATTCTAAAAATTGGAAATAACTTTCTGCATGTTTCTTTTTTTGCTGGAACTTAGTCACATGCCACAATTAGTGGCTGAGGTGCCTAAGACATGTTGCTTTTATTTGAGTGACCACACGCCTAGCTAAAATTTGACAGGGAGAATGAATTTTAGAGAACTAACTTCCCCTGATACAAAGTCTCTCCGTCCCTAATTTTTCATGTGCAGATGTAAGGAAATGTGTGTTCAAAATTCTTGGATGTGAATTCTCTCTCTAATCTGGAAAATCATTTAACATCTATGAAACTATTGCCTTTCCTACTAAGTTAAAAATTTATTCCTACCTCATTCAATCATGGGAAGGGTTAAGCATCTTAATATGTGATAAAAGAGTTTTTCAAACCTTAAAGCAATACACAAATGAAAGATGTACTTGAAAGAGAGTACACATAGGTAGGATATAATAGCTGGCTTTCAACATTTGAAGGAATTCCCGAGAAAGATTTCCTTTTTTTTTTTTCTAAACCTCTTGTCACTCTAGAGGGCAAAACTAGCCTCCAGTTGTGCATCAGATAGCCGGTGTCCTTCATCACAGAAATACTCCCTTGTTAACACTTTCTTGGAGATTGGCTTTCTCTTTCTTCTTCCTCCTTTCCTCCCCACATCTGTGACAGACAGTTTACATGGTCTTCTGGTACACAGGATATCTAGATTGGAAAGCTAAATATAGAAGGAAAAATTGACACGTGTGTAAATCGAACTTCTCATTTTCTTTTTGCAACACATACAGAAGAAAGACATGGGCTTTGGTATAAGGCAGTATGTTTCCCAAAAGCTCCTCAAAGGTAGGTCTCACACCTTATTTGGGTCTATAACTCCAGAGTCTCACCTGGGCTGGGAGCAAAAGCCTGGTCTCATTGAAAATCTGTTGAACTGCTATTCAAGATGCACATTGTTTTAAGTCTCAGCTCTCTTACTGACCAGCTATGAGACCACCATCACTTCTATGTGCTTCAATTTTCCCCTGTGAAGAAATGAAAATACTGAAAGCCGAAAGGATTCAACAGGATAAGGATTCAATGTAAGCGTCTGTATCAGAGTCCTGAGGCTGCTGTAACAGATGGCCACACACTTTGTCTCCTGTCCCTAATCCTTCCCAGTATCAGAGTCTTTTCCAATAAGTCACTCTTCGCATGAGGTGGCCAAAGTACTGGAGTTTCAGCTTTCGCATCATTCCTTCCAAAGAAATCCCAGGGCTGATCTCCTTCAGAATGGACTGGTTGGATCTCCTTGCAGTCCAAGGGACTCTCAAGAGTCTTCTCCAAACCACAGTTCAAAAATATCAGTTCTTCGGCGCTCAGCCTTCTTCACAGTCCAACTCTCACATCCATACATGACCACAGGAAAAACTGTAGCCTTGACTAGACGGACCTTAGTCGGCAAAGTAATGTCTCTGCTTTTGAATATGCTATCTAGGTTGCTCATAATCTTTCTTCCAAGGAGTAAGCGTCTTTTAATTTCATGACTGCAATCACCATCTGCAGTGATTTTGGAGTCCAGAAAAATAAAGTCTGACACTGTTTCTACTGTTTCCCCATCTATTTCCCATGAAGTGATGGGACCGGATGCCATGATCTTTGTTTTCTGAATGTTGAGCTCGAGGTGACTAAAATACAATATCTACCTTCAAGAAACTTAGGATACAAAAAAAAAAAAAGTAAATTTGAAACATACAAAAAGAAAGATTGTTCATAGTAGCAAGATAAATAAAATGAGATTGGACTTTTGAACCTTTTGCAATGAAAAGAAAACATTGGAAACAAAGACTCCCCTAAGCTTGCAATTTTTCAAACATTCACTGTAGGTGGAACATCCTCAGTTCAGAGACAGCTGAGGGAGTGTTTGTTCTTGACAGTACAGTTTTTCAGAATGTTCTGAGAAAGAGTGAATACTTTTAATGGAAAGGTTAAAGTTGAAGTGTATTTGGGGGTTGAGGGAGGGGGAAAGGGTGGAAAGATACCAATTGTATTATTAATAAAATTGATTCAAGCTAGGCCAGTGGAAATAGAAGGAAGAATTACATCAATAAGACAAATGGTACCTCCTGTAACCTTGAACTCAGTATTGATAGAAGGGTGGATGGAGAGATTTGGGGAATCAATGAAGCTATCTCTAAAATCTTAAGGCAATTGATTGAAAGAGAGTGAAGAATACAGGTGGAAAAAAATTTCAGCCTTTCATCGTTGCAAATGAGGCCATAGTGTTGATCATCTGCTCTTAAAATCAGACTGTTAATACAAGCTTTAGGAAGGAAAAAAAAAAAAAAAGGCGTCGCGTCACCTGAAAATAGGTTAGGCTGCTCTGCTGTATTTATAGGAAGAGAATGATCTAGTTCATGCATTCAAAGTAGTTCAGCTTTTATGTCTGAAATCAAATCAGACCAGTTTAGGATGATGAAATCTTTACATTTATTTTCTTTAGTACTCATCCTTATAGTTCTTCTTGTGTAAAAAAGGAAGGTGGAAATATTCAGTCAACATGTTCTGATGGTAAAATGAAATATAAGATGGTGTATTTCACTGGTACCTTGCAACCTCACTTATAGCAGCTCCTTCACAAACTTCTTGTTTACTTTTGAACTTCTGAAACAAAAGTCTAATAGCCCAGAATTCGAGTCCCATATCTCAGTAGTTCTTCTTTTTCTTCTTGTTCAGTCACTAGTCACATCCAACTCTTTGTGACCCCATGGACTGCAGCATGCCAGGCTTCCCTGTCCTTCACTATCTCCCAGAATTTGCTCAAACTCATGTCTATTGAGTCAGTGATGCCAACTAAGCAACTCATCCTCTGCCACTCCCTTCTCCTTTTGCCTTCAATCTTTCCCAGCATCAGGGTCTTTCTTGAACATATTTAATAAACCTAGTATTTTGAATGAGCCAGGAAAAGGCTGGTCTCTTATATATGTTGCTATTATTACAACTACATGTGGTTCCTCTTAGTTACTGGAAATTCAGAAAATCGGAGAAGGCAATGGCACCCCACTCCAGTACTCTTGCCTGGAAAATCCCATGGGTGGAGGAGCCTAGTAAGCTACAACCCATGAGGTCGAACAGAGTCAGACACAACCGAAGTGACTTAGCAATAGCAGCTAGCCAGATACTTTTATATAGGGATACATTGTGGCTAGCACTTGCCCACCATTCTTTTCCCCTTATTCCAGTTAAATCATCCTGATTTTTTTAGATGGTTACCCATCTTCCACTATCGGTTTATTCTTTTCTTCAACAAATATTTCTGGCTCCTACCACATGCCAGGTTCTATAATAGGTATGAGGGCATAGAGGTGAGTCAGATGGATGAGTTTCCTGCCCTGGTAGAGTCTATATGCTAGCAGGGAAAATAGGAAATAAATATATAATTTATGGAGGAGAGAAATATTATAAGGAAAAATAAAGTAGGTAGAATGTAAAATTTGGGAGAAATTGGAAAAGAAGAATATATGATGGGGAAATATTTTTTTAATTTTTGTTTTAATTATACACACACACACAGATACACTCTTTTTCATATTTTTTTCTGTTACGGTTTATCACAGGATATTG
This sequence comes from Madoqua kirkii, assembly GCA_006408675.1. Taxonomy (NCBI): domain Eukaryota; kingdom Metazoa; phylum Chordata; class Mammalia; order Artiodactyla; family Bovidae; genus Madoqua; species Madoqua kirkii. The sequence continues at coordinate 28,935 of SJYC01014873.1, forward strand.
AATATAATTCCCTGTGCTATATATAGTAAGATCTTGTTGTTTGTCATTCTATATATACTAATTTGCATCTGCTGATTCCAAACTCTCGATCCATCCCTTCCTCACCCCACCGTGGCAAGGCTGTTCTCTATGGCTGTGAGTCTGTTCTGTAGATGAGTTCATTTCTATCATATTTTAGGTTCCACACATAAATGATACCATATGGTATTTTTCCTTCTGTTTTTGATTTACTTCACTTAGTATGATAAGCTCTAGGTTCTTCCATGTTGCATCAAATGGCAACACAATTCTTTTCATGGCCAAGTAATATTCCATTGCACATACGCAGCACATCTTTATCCATCTGTTGATGGACATGTAGGCTGTTTGAATGTTTGTGCTACTGTAAATAGTGCTGCTGTGAACACTGGGTGCAGATATCTTTTTGAATTATAGTTTTGTCTGGACATTGAGTGACAGGGAAGTATTCTTGAAGGAAGTTCATGTAGTAGAAACTGAATAACATGAGGAAACAATGTTACTGATTGTGATATAATAGTTCTGTGAGGCAAACAGTTCAGGCAGAGAGAAAAGCAGATTAAAGTCCCTGTGGTAGTGACTAGCTTGGCATTTTACAGAAAGAGCAGATCAATGTGGCTGAAACAGAGTGAGAAAGGAAAGTGGAATGAGCTAAGAGTGAGAGGTGAAGGCGTGGCTCGTATCAAGTAGGACCTTGTGGGTCATAGGAAAGAATTTGGATCTTATTCTGAGTGAATATGGGCCACTGGAGGGTTTTGTATAGGGGAGAGATTTATGTCTTTTAAAGGTGATTCAAGCTGCTATGTAGAGAATAAAATATACAAAGCAAAAGAGGAAGTTGAGAGTACGGTTGGAAGGACACTACAAACATGAGAAGTGGTTAGATGTGGCACGTATTTTTTGAAAGAAGAGCTGAAAGACTTGCTGCTGGATACAGAGTGTGTAAACAGCCAGAAATTAAGGGTGATCATGAAGAGAAGGCAATGGCACCCCACTCAGGTACTCTTGCCTGGAAAATCCCATGGATGGAGGAGCCTGGTGGGCTGCAGTCAATGAGGTTGTTAAGAGTCGGACACGACTGAGCGACTTCACTTTCACTTTTCACTTTCATGCCCTGGAGAAGGAAATGGCAACCCACCCCAGTGTTCTTGCCTGGAGAATCCCAGGGATGGAGGAGCCTGGTGGGCTGCTGTCTCTGGGGTCGCACAGAGTCAGACGAGACTGAAGAGACTTAGCAGCAGTGGCAGCAGCAAGGATGATCATGAAGTTTTCATCTTGAGCAGCTTCTGGATGGTGGTGACCTTTAATGAAATGGAGAAGATTAGGAGAAGGGTAGACTTGGGGTAGAGTATCAACAATTCTATTCTGGAAACTTAAATTTGAGTCCTGCCTCAAACTGACATGAGTAGAGCCAACCATGGGTAAGATATTAACATCTGTCCATCAAGAACTCTTTTTTTTTTAACAAAATGTCTAATCTTTATTTTAATTTAAAAAAAACCCTATTAATTTATTATTTACTTTTGTCTGCACTGGGTCTGTGTTGCTGCATGGGCTTTTTTCTAGTTGCAGCAAGCTCCCTAGTTGTGGTGCATGGGCTTCTCATGTAGTGGCTTCTCTTGAACTTCACATGAACTTGGTTGCTCTGCGGCAGGTGGGATCTTCCCGGCCCAGGGATCGAACCTGTGTCCCCTGCATTAACAAGCAGATTCTTTACCACTGAGCCACCGGGAAAGCCTGGTGTGTGCTCAGCACCACTCCACAGAAAGAGCTCAGGATCATTCAGTTCAGACGTGAGAATCCAGCTTTTCCGTCCTATGACTCGCTTGGTTTCGCCACCAGAGTTCTCTTCTCTTTCCATTGACAGATACTGCTCCCTTTGCAACAAGATATCCTAGGGTCCATGTTTCAGTGGAATTGGTGAGCTTCTGAAGTCACTCAGCCTGCAGCCTTTTACTTTACAACACCCCCTGCAGTGTTCCATAATTGCCTGGAAATGCATGGTGTCTCCTGTCTTGTTGCTTAATTAAAATTCAGTTCTGTTCAACAGAGTCACAGTTCAGAGGTGTTTTTGTCTTTCTTTCTCCTGCTATCATTTGAAGACCCCAGATTGTGAGGCTTCCTTGCTTCATCCGGAAATTTCTGAATTACTTCCATGGGCAGTGTGTCATTGTAGCGATTCCTAGGAAAGAAAGACACCATGTTCTATGGAGAACATATTAAGTGCTGCTTTCTGTTAGTTACTTGATTTGATTTCCATTTGGCAGGTCATATCCCCATTAATAATGAGAAGAAACTGAGGCTCAGAGAGGATAGGTAGCTTGCCTAAGATTGCACAGCTTGTCAGGGCATGAACAAGAATGAAAAACAGAATCAGTTGTCTGTTTTATATGCCTATAATTTCATTTATTTATGTTTTGCTGTGCTGGGTGTTCATTGTTGTGCGGGCCTTTCTCTAGCTGCAGTGAGCGGGAGCTACTCTCTAGGTGCCCAGGCTTCTCCTTGCAGCGGCTTCTCTTGTGGAGCACAGGCTCTAGGGCACGTGGGCTTCAGTAATTGTGGCTCTCAGGCACAGACTCAATAATTGCAGCACACAGGGTTCGTTGCTCTAAGGTGTGTGGGATGCTTCTGGATCAAGTATTGAAACTGCGACTCCTGTATTGGCTGGGAGACTCTTGACGACTGACCCACCAGGAAAGCTCTCAGCTGTCTTTTTAAAAAAACTATTTATTTTTATTTGGCTGCACTGTGTCTTAGTTGCACATGTGGGATCTTCGTTGCATTATATGGGGGTGAGGTGGGCTCCAGAGGACGTTGGCTCAGTAGCTGTAGCCCCAGAGCTTAGGAAATCTTAGTTCCCCAACCAGGGATCAAACCTGTGTCCTCTGCACTACAAGGCAGATTCTTAACTACTGGACCACCAGGGAAGTCCCCAGTAAGTTGTCTTTACCATGTCTTGAGAAGGATACTAAAGGAGTGAGAGGTAGGATAATGAAATTGCCCTTATAAAGGATGAGACCTCAGATGTCTGAAGCAGTTATCAATGCTTCAGTAAATGCTTGTGATTATCAGTTCATCAGGGGAACTAACAATAACTGGATGGGGGAAAACCCCAAATCTGTGATAACCTCAGAAAACTGGTGTGTCTTATTAATTTCACTACCTCAACACCCAGAGTACATCAGAGAGGTCTAAAAGTTCTGTGCCCTAAGCATCGACAATTATCATGCTTGTTCAGTTAAACAAAATGCTTTGCACATGACTTAAAAATCAGTTTCTCTAGCTGCTCTTGAGAAAAATGAGTGTCTCTGAAGTGATGGGCTTGACCCCATTCCTTCCTCAGTAGGACTCCATGGGAGCAGAACTCTGAGTTAGCATTCAAAAATTATAAAATTGTTTCCTTGAACAAGTCTCTCCTCGCCCTGTAATTCCAACGCTAAGCGAGGGCTGACCCTGCCTACCCCTCCCCACCCACTCCCAGCTTAATTATCTCTCCAATTAAAGAGCAGCGGAGGGACAACAGAACTGGAGGTTCTGGTGAATTACTGCTAATCACACAGCGGAGGAATCCCACTTCGCTTTGATTTCTTATCGCCCTGTGCACACAGCCCTTCCTCTGTAAGGCCGGTTGCTCTCAGCATCGCTGTGTCTAATCAGACGTGTCACACCTCCGCTGAGGTAAATTGGGTTTATTGGAGAAGGGAAATTAAATTAAATCTGTTTAGGAATTAATTGTGACTGTCTAGGCTTAATCTATCATATTATCCATTGCAGTGTGTCAGGATCAAAATCTTCTGACCTGGTTTTTCAGAAAATAGGCATAGTATTTTGGACAGCAAAAGGAAAAGGAAATTTTAAGAATTATAAGGCTCAGGACCCATATGGTATCAGCTGATTCACTTTAGGAGAAAATGTGAAATCAATTTACAGAGATGACCAATAGTCCTGGGTTAGTTTGCTCGCAAATGAAGATCTGGTGACTCATGTTAATATATGCTCAGTAGATGGAAAAAGGAATGAATGGGTGAATTGCCATCATCTTTATTACCATGATCCTAAGGTCTTTATTCGGAGAAGGCAATGGCACCCCACTGCAGTACTCTTGCCTGGAATATCCCATGGCTGTAGGAGCCTGGTGGGCTGCAGTCCATGGGGTCGCTAAGAGTCAGACACAACTGAGCGACTTCACTTTCACTTTTCACTTTCATGTGTTGGAGAAGGAAATGGCGACCCACTCCAGTATTCTTGCCTGGAGAATCCCAGGGACAGGGGAGCCTGGTGGTCTACAGTCGATGGGGTCACAGCGAGTTGGACACAACTGAGCACTTACACAAGGTCTTTATTGGGTCATCAGTGAAGCAGGTTACATGGTAGTTACTGTCCATGTGCAAAACAAGTATTTATTAGGCACTGATTCTATACTAGGGACTGTGCTAAGTGCTAGGGACACAAGACCCAATTCCTGCCATCATCTAGCATATTGTCTAGAAGGGAACACAAGGACACAGGCAGTCATGACAGAGTAAACCTGGGTTCTATGAGGAGTTTGGTGGAAGCGTGTGGTGAGAGCCATAGTTTCTACAGTCGATGGGGTCACAGCGAGTTGGACACAACGAGCACTTACACAAGGTCTTTATTGGGTCATCAGTGAAGCAGGTTACATGGTAGTTACTGTCCATGTGCAAAACAAGTATTTATTAGGCACTGATTCTATACTAGGGACTGTGCTAAGTGCTAGGGACACAAGACCCAATTCCTGCCATCATCTAGCATATTGTCTAGAAGGGAACACAAGGACACAGGCAGTCATGACAGAGTAAACCTGGGTTCTATGAGGAGTTTGGTGGAAGCGTGTGGTGAGAGCCATAGTAAGAACTGAGTCGTAGCTCAGGCAGCTTCATCCTAAAGCCTCACGAGGCTTGGGAAACATGGACAGAGGTTAAGGGGTGGAATCAAAGATGCTTAAGTAGTTATTGCTAGGGCTGTTGATTGGGATGGTCCTAGTTTGCACTTGTTTCCTTGGTGTCATCAGGATAATGCCCACTTTGACTTCCAGAAGTGCCCTAATTTGGGATGATAAATTATCAAGTCATTCAAGTTACTGAAAATTTCTGTGAGCTGCTGATGCATTCCAGAGAATGGCAGTTGGTAGGAACCAGCTAAAGGTTTTATCTGGTAGAGCATAGAGAGCCACTGCCAGACCAGTGTGCTCTGATTGAGAAACCATGCGGTAGATAAACCTGAGGCTTGAAGAAAGGTGCGTTCAAAAGTGAAACTCTGCTTCTTCATCTTGAGTATGGTGCTCCTCTAAGAAATCTTGTATTTGGTGATATTCTATGTACTGCATGGTGTGGGTCTTTGTTCTTGATTTCTTAATAGGGTGAGAGGAGATGGGGGGAGCAGATTGTAGGTATTATTAGGTCAGTAGAGGTCAGAAGTCTGGCTTAGGTAAGCATTCATTGGCCACCTGCAGGTGAGGATGCCTACAAAACTAAAGTAATTAGAAAACTCCTACTAATGCATCACTCAGCTGGAAACAAATGAGTGATGGGGACCGAAGGAAGGAGAGAGACTAATTAGACTAGGTGGGAATTCCTTCTGGCATGGGAAAATGTCAAGAATCACTTAAAAAAAAAAGTATTTCTTTTGTAAAAAGGGAAGAGACTCATCTCTAACACACAGATGCATATAATAGTTGAGCAATATTCAAGGAGTAAGAAGAATGAATACGGACAAAGGCTGAGATCCTATAACTTAAAACAATCTTCCAGATGTGCTGCTACTGCTACTGCTGCTGCTAAGTTGCTTCAGTCGTGTCTGACTCTGTACGACCCCATAGACAGCAGCCCACCAGGCTCTCCCATCCCTGGGATTCTCCAGGAAAGAACACTGGAGTGGGATGCCATTTCCTTCTCCAATGCATGAAAGTGAAGAGTGAAAGTGAAGTTGCTCAGTCGTGTCCAGTTCTTGGCCACCCCATGGACTGCAGCCCACCAGGCTCCTGCGTCCATGGGATTTTCCAGGAAAGAGTACTGGAGTGGGGTGCCATTGCCTGATATGATGCAGGTACTAAGAAATTATCATTTCTTGGTGAATTGAACTAGGCCTTTCCTCCGAGATTTTCTCGCTGCTTCACACAAAGAATTCTACTAACCCAAACTTGGGTCCACTTGCCTGCATGCAGTAAAGTCAAGCTATTATCATTGGGTTGTGGTGAAATAAAGTGTTTACTTCAGAGCACCTAGCAAGGACTCTAGGCAGCTAGTGTTTATAAGACCCAAACTCACTCAGGAAAGACTTTAAAAGATAAGGTGAGGGAGGGGTGTTTGTGATGTGTGATCAGTTTGTGTACAGTCTTCTGATTGGTTGGTGGTGAGGTAATTGGGAGTCAACACTATTAGCCTTCTGATTCCAGCTGATTTGAGGTCTATATGCTTGTGGACAGCATGCAGTTAACTTCTTCCACCGATAGGGATTTTAGTATCTGCAAAACAGTTCAGAAGATATGGCTAAGAATATTATTTACAGACCTGGAGGAGGAGGGACTTCCCTGGTGGCTCCGTGATAAAGAATCTGCCTGCCAGTGCAGATCAGATTTGATCCCTGGGTTTGGGAAGATTCCCTGGAGAAACAAATGGCAACCCACTCCAGTATTCTTGCCTGGAGAACCCATGAACAGAGGAACCTGGTGGGCTTCAGCCCATGGGGTCTCAAAGAGACACAACTTAGCAACTGAGCATAAGCACTTGAGGAACTATAGGTCCCTGACTTTGTATAATGGCCAAACTATTATTATTTATCTTATTGTCATTATTATTTTATCTTGCCTGACTTTTCCTTTCTGCATTTTTTTACTTTGGTTAAATTTATTCTTCAGTACTTGGGGAAGGCCTAGGAGGCTAGAGTTTTTCTCAAGACAACAGGCAGGCTGAGGCTGTGGGGAGGGGAATCTGTGCTGGGAAGGGCCCAGTAGGTCGTGCTAGTTACAAAATCATCATTTTCAGTGAGTGCTGGAGCTATTAGTCTTCTCAAGACATTGGAGCAGAGGGTGGTGGTAATAATAGTGGTAGTGAGGAATGTCTAATGTTTCCCTTTGATTTTAGAATCCAAGCAGTTTGCTTGTCATCCATCCATGCATCTACCCATCCATCCATCCACCCACTCACCCATCAATTTATCCATCCATCAACCTGTCCATTCACTGAGGCACTTCATTGTATAGCAGATCTAACTTCAAGTTTTAGCTCAGCTACTTGGAGGTAATATAACCTTGGACAAATCACCTACCGTTTAGAAGACTCAACTAATTCATCTGCAAAATAGGTATAATAATAGTATCTAGCTCATTGAGTTGTTATAAGATCTTCACAACCCAGATAATCATGATGGTGTGAACACTCACCTAGAGCCACACATCCTGGAATGTGAACTCAAGTGGGCCTTAGGAAGCCTCACTATGAACAAAGCTAGTGGAGGTGATGGAATTCCAATTGAGCTATTTCAAATCCTGAAAGATGATGCTGTGAAAGTGCTGCACTCAATATACCAGCAAATTTGGAAAACTCAGCAGTGGCCGCAGGACTGGAAAAGGTCCATTTTCATTTCAATCCCAAAGAAAGGCAATGCCAAAGAATGCTCAAACTACCACACAATTGTACTTATCTCACACACTAGTAAAGTAATGCTCAAAATTGTCCAAGCCAGGCTTCAGCAATACATGAACCATGACTTCCAGATGTTCAAGCTGGTTTTAGAAAAGGCATAAGCTCAACATTCAGAAAACGAAGATCATGGCATCTGGTCCCATCACTTCATGGGAAATAGATGGGGAAACAGTGGAAACAGTGTCAGACTTTATTTTTATAGGCTCCAAAATCACTGGAGATGGTGATTGCAGCCATGAAATTAAAAGATGCTTACTTCTTGGAAGGAAAGTTAGGACCAACCTAGATAGCATATTCAAAAGCAGAGATATTACTTTGCCCACAAAGGTCTGTCTAGTCAAGGCTATGGTTTTTCCAGTGGTCATGTATGGATGTGACAGTTGGACTGTGAAGAAAGCTGAGCACCGAAGAATTGATGCTTTTGAACTGTGGTGTTGGAGAAGATTCTTGAGAGTCCCTTGGACTGCAAGGAGTTCCAACCAGTCCATTCTGAAGGAGATCAGCCCTGGGATATCTTTGGAAGGAATGATGCTATAGCTGAAACTCCAGTACTTTGGCCACCTCATGCAAATAGTTGACTTATTGGAAAAGACTGATGCTGGGAGAGATTGGGAAAGATTGAAGGCGAGAGGAGAAGGGGACGACAGAGGATGAGATGGCTGGATGGCATCACCGACTCAATGGACGTGAGTCTGAGTAAACTCCAGGAGTTGGTGATGGACAGGGAGGCCTGGCATGCTGCAGTTCATGGGGTTGCAGAGAGTCGGACATGACAGAGCAACTGAACTGAACTAAGTATAATAATAAATTATTTACTTTTGCTTTAAAATTATTAAATTGTTACTATCTGTACCTTGAATTTTTACTCCAAAGACAAATCAACCACAATTCCTGCCTTCAAGGAGCTCATATGCTTTCTGGGGAGACTGATATTTCTATTGATATATAAAATTTACTTTGTATTAAAGATCTGAAATTAGATTTTAAGGAAACCATGAAAAGAAGCAATAATTTCACATGATCAGGAAGAGGTAGGTCGCCGAGTATGGTTTCACTGAGAAGATGGTCAAGTGGGAAGAAAAGGGATAGGTAGACTATTCATACAAATCCATTTTGAATTTCAAGTTGATTTTGATTTCATCCTTTTAAGAATACACTGTAACTTTCTTTGAGTAATTTTGCTAAAGAACAGGAGTGATTCTTGTATAAAGTATACTTTATATTTTTCATTCATTGTTTTCAACACAAATTTATGTGTTGCCTGGCACATTTTCAGATGGCAGAAGTTTAGAGATGAGTAGGATGTTGTTCTTATCCTCAAGGTGCCCCTGTCTGGAAGAGTAGAGAAACAGTATATTTATTATAGCAAAATATGATAAATGTCATGATATACAGAGTCAGGGCAGGGGTTGGGGGGAGGCTAAAGAATTAGTCAGGCACATAGCTGTGGATCAGCCACTCCCGATAAAAGATTAAAGGTAGAACAGAGCACGACATGCAGGGGAAACTCAGCTGTGACCTAAATGGGAAGGAAATCCAAAAAAGATGGGATATGTGTTACGTATGAGTGATTCACTTTGTTGCACAGCAGAAAGTAACACAATGTTGTAAAACAACTATACACCAATAAAAATTATTTAAACTAGAAATAAACGTATACACACGAGTCATTAAGGGGTTTTTGAATAGGAGTAGTGTGGTCAAGTATAAATTTTAAAGAGATCAGTCTGGCTACAATGTTGAGGATGGACCAACAGGTCAAGAGAAGAGATAAAAGACCTTAGGAGGAATCTGGGTGAAAGTGGATGAGGATATATCTAGAGAATTAGGAGGAGAGTCAGAAAGAAAGAAACAGATTTCTGAAATATTCAGGATCTAAGATCGATTTCTAGACTCCCAAGTGCAGAGCATCTCAAAACAAGACTGCCTGTGCTGTAAGGTCATTAGGAGGGCTAGACCACCCAGTGGCAGCCTTGTGTTAGACCACAAGCTAGACAGTTCTGTTTCCCAAGATCACCACCCTCTGAACACCATGGGTCTGAACTCCTTGCCAATCACCCCATCCCTTCACAGATTTCAGTTCCTGGAGGACTGATCACCTGTACTGTAAAACACAAATCACTAAACTCCAGCTTTCAGATGTTTCTGAGTACATGCTGTGTTTATTTCATTTTCACAGCCTAAGCTTCCATATTTCTTATTGAGTGAGCAGGGTGCATGGGGCTGAAACCTTGGTGCCTGTGTTCTTTTGGAAAGTACAAGTAAAGCAAAGGATCTTAAATAATTTAGAAGTGTCCTAAATTTTTCCAGCTGTCTCCCTTTTCCCATCTCTCCAAGGGATGCAAAAAGCAGCCTCTAGCACTCTAAAATGTTCGTATTTCTAGAAACTCTGGGGGAAACGAAAACCCACAAATGTTCCCTGTTTAAATATTCCTTCGATCCTATTTTTTTCCTCAGACCCAACGATGGCAGTTAATAGTTACAATTTTAGAAGAAAACAGTGGTCTAGTGAAAAGCCTCTGCATTTTTGCCATGGTTGCGTCGAATCATAGAATGCTAGCGCCAGTTAGAATTTAGAAACAATCCACTTCAGAGCTGGAGAACACTTGGCCTGTGTGCTGGATCCTCGTCACCCGCATCCATGGCAGACATTGCTATCCATCACTGCAGTCTTTCTCTATGAGCCCAGCTGTAGCCTCAAAGCCTTGTCAATACAGTGTGTAAGTGACTGCTGATTGATTGGAGTTGGCACACGAAGTGGAGCTCATTTGTCATCACTGTTCTACTCCCCGTCGCACAGGGGGAACCTGAGCGGGGGAAATGACCTAACACCTGCAGCAGAACCTACGAATAGGTTTTTCCACTAAGACCTGTGGAAGAAAAGCTCTTCTGTTCTTGACTTTGGATCTCTCTTATGTTTCTGCTCTTTGCATCCACCAGAATCTGTCTTTCTTTTTCTTTGACTCTGTGAGCATCTGCCTGCTTTGAGTTGTCTTTGGGCTAGCCATTCTCACTGGCCACACCTGTGTCTTACTGTCTCTCAGCTTTTCCACTGAGTAGATTTGGATGCTAGGAATTCTCTTGATCTCTTCATCTGTAAATTAGGAATGGTAGCTCCTGCTCCACATCTGAGGATTTTTACTAACAATGCTGAGGGAAAGTAGGAGACACATATCATAAGGGGAGATAAAGCTGTAGTTCTAAGTGTGATCATGGGGAGAAAGATTTTTTCGGACAGTAGAAATGTTGAAGAATGCTTGTGCACAAATAATCACCATTTAATTAGGTGATTATTAATTAGGAGAAACCTAATTTAGTTCTACCATTGTGGAGGTGGTGGAAAGAAAAACCAAAGGAGAAAAGGATGAATTGGGAGTTCGCTGTGCTTAGAGGCAGGAGAGCCTTCAGCATGTCTGCCCTTTTTATTCTGGTTTGTTTCCTGGCAGTAGTGGGGGATATTGTTTTATGAGTCCCCAACCTCTAGAAAATCTCCCTCAGAAGGATGTGACAAGAGTCCGAGTTTGGAAAGTGCTTATAGCATCGTCATGCTCATTAAGAGGGTCCCTGGATCCTTTCACCTCATGCTTGTATCTTTCTTGAGCTCAAGAGAAATTTCTTTTTCATGTACACCCGTGGCGGATTCATGTTGATGTATGGCAAAACCAATACAGTATTGTAAAGTAAAATAAAGTAAAAAAAAAAAAAAGAAAGAACATAAGCTCCATCTCCTAACAGTGACTTGGTTTCTAAGCCAAGGACCCGCCTCAGTATTTTACTCATGCCCTTTTCTCCAGTGAGCTGTCTTTGTCAGTGTATGAGTTTACTCAAAGATAGAACTATCTCAACGTCAGTCACCTAAGCCAGTGGAGGTACCTTACTGTTGAATCAAAGAACGTCCTGGAGTTGAGGCAGGCCGTGTAGAAGCCATCTCAGCATGGTCTGACTGCTCCTGCCAGGTCTCCAAGCTCTTCCTGAGCCCTGCCTTTCTTCTCTCTCTCTTGGAACCTTCCTGCATCTCTGAGCACAGGTTTCCTTTGCAAGACAGAAAATCAGAGGTGTGATTCTACAGCACTGGTGCTCAAACTTGACTGCGTGTTAGAATCACCTGAAAGGTTGTGTAAAAATCACCGATGTCTCAATCCCACCCACCTGAGATTTTGATTTACTTGATATTGAGTGTGACCTGAAGTATGATGGTTTTAAAAATCTCTCTGGTGATCCTTATATGTGGTTTCAAAACCAGTGCTCTATGGTTCCTAACCCAGGTATGTTACCCACCCCCTTCCCACCAGTTTCTTTGGATTACTTTTATGATTTCTGCCAAGGTGGGAGCTCAAAGTGTCCCAGGATCACTGTATCATCTGTCAGTGTGAGCATGGGATGCAATTGTCCCTGCAATTGCTAACAAGCAAGAAGCAGGTGGTGAAGGCAATTACTGGTCATATTTCATGCATTAGAAACATTTGTGTTTATCACTACAGTTGCTGCATTGGGGGGCATTCCAATGGTAGGAAATATGTCACTCTCAGGGAGCTGAGGTTATATCAAAAGAACAGGAAACATACCAAGTGGAAAAAATACACCCATATATTTACCAATATCTCTTTTTCATGGAGAACTAGATTATTACCCAGATATAAAGGCTCACCTGCCAGCAAAAGAACAGAGCCTGGGTGACAGCTGAGTTACTTCAGATGGCAGATGTCAAGCTGGTATTGTGTGTGCACCTGTACTCAGCTTTGAATTACACCCTGACGACTACTACAAATTTATTTAACTTCTCTGATCCTACATCTTGTCCCAAGATGTGTTTAATCAAACCTGCCTAACAAAATTGATCTTCCCTGGTGACTCAGCCATTAAGAATCTTCTTGCAGTGCAGAAAACATGGGTTCACTCCCTGGGTTGGGAAGATTCCCCTGGAGTAGGAAATGGCAACCCAGTCCAGTATTCTTGCTTGGAAAATCCCATGGACAGAGGAGCCCGGCAGGCTACAGTCCATGGGGTCATGGAAGAGTCACATATGACTGAGCAACTAAACAAGAACCTAACAAAATTATTTTGAGGATTAAAGTAAATTATGAATTGAAAGTTTATTGCACATATTAGTCCTAGAGCTTTTATAATTATGCAGGGAAATATGAAACCTCAATTTAAAAATTAGTAAGAACATGAACAAGCAATTTGTTGAAGAAAAATATATGTGGCCAGTAAACAGAGGAAAATATTGCATCACTAGTAATCAAACATTTCAATTAAGATGAGAATGCTATTCATTTATCTTAATAAAATGCCTTTGATTTACATTGTGGTAAGATAGGTTCTCTTATATCATGCTAATGGAAGTTTAAATGGATTTAGTCTTTCTAGAAAGCAATTTGGCAATATCAAAAATCTTTAAAAAGTTTTTTTTGAACCTGAAATTTTACCTCTCTGATATAGTTTAGAAAACTACAAAGAGTTGTTTGTAGATGTTGATTTCCATGTTGTTTATAATAGTGAAAATGAAATTAAACTTGATTAGCCCAAAATAGTTAAGTAAATTATGATATAAAAATAATCTCTCTATAAAATTAAATTTATAAAGTTTATCTACCAACATAAGAAAATTCTCTTAGTAAGTGAAAAAGCAAGGTAAATTTTATTTTCAATATGGTAATTTTGCTTTAAAATATATTTTTTATTTTTTGAAATGCTTTTATTTTGCTGGTATCAGACAGACTCAAACTGGCTTAAATAATAAAGTAAATATAGTAAGTTCATATAATAGGAAAAAAAAAAACAAAGCAAGTAAGGTTTTCAAATTGGTTGGTTTAGCAGCTCAGCATTTTTTTTTTTTTATCAACAATCCAGTTTCTTTCTAAATCTCTTCTCTGCTATTCTGCATGCTGTCTACATCCTTAGGGTCAAAGTATTATATTCAGACCCAGTAATGTTCATAAAAGAAAAAAGATTGCATCTCTCTCTCCTCTTTGTCTTCTTTGCCCTTTCCTGCTTCCTTCTGCCGTTCTTTGGTTGGGTGAGGATATTTTTCTCATTAGCCCACCTGCAGAATCCCGCTCATATTATGGTTCTGAATTGGGTACCGTTCAATCCTGCACCAACCCCTGGCCAGGGAAATAAAACTATGTTTAGACCAATCAGGATCTATTCCTGAACTCAGGGAGTGGAGATGGGTTTCCTGAGACCCATGGCTTGTGGAAGAGGAAGAGGGAGAAATGGATAAATGGATGCTGAGTGGGCAACCAACTATATCCACTATGGATATGCATCCATCCACTAAGATACATACCTTCCAGTTGATGTGATCAGCAGGAAGAAGTTGGGTGGAAAAATACATGGAGGAAGTTTTTAAGTCATATACCTGGTGTCAAGATTTTGTCTGAAGTCTGATTCCATATGGAGCCCTTTCAGAACTCATATGGAAGAACATCAAATGCAGAAAGTAAACCAGTTAGGCTGGGACCTAACTGGTAATGACAAGTCTTCTGAGATGAAACAGAGGCTACACTGCCTGCCTGGTTCTCCTTGTCTCTCTAGATGACATTCCTGCTGCTTGTCCTAGGATATGTCTTATTATGGTGATGGAAGTTAGGTTGAAACTGTAAGAGAGCTAGGAGGCATTAGAAAAGGAGCGGGGTGCTTGTTTGTGTGTGTGCCTTATACAAGCCTCAGTTAAAATTCACCTAGTAAGTGAGGCTGGAGATAATTTGAGGTTTTGTTTCCATGATGTCATAAAATGGATGAATTCAGTGAAATCTCCTGTGATTCTGCAAACCAGACTGCCCTCTCTAGGCTCCCAAAGGGCCCCAGAAACCCAAAGAGGATGTCTGAAAGGCATGAAATCCTTCTTGTCTTCAAGAAGCCTTTTAGCCACATAACAATGATGACCGATTGCATTTTCTTCTAGTTGCCATAACAAGGTGCCACAGGTGAAGTGGCTTAGAAAACAAAATGTATTGTCTCGTGTTTCCAGAATCCAGGTATAGGCAGGGCCATCCTCTTTTTTTAAGTAGACTCTAAGGGAGGCTCCTTCCTTGTTTCTTTCTAGCTTCTGCCCTTTGCCAACACTTTTTGACCTTCCTTGGCTTGCAGGTGCATTGCTGCAATCTGTCCTTCTTAGTGTTATGCCCTGCATGTGTCTACCCTGACTGATGCATGAAGAGGAAGAATGAAGGGGTCAATGCAGAGGGGACCAAAGAGTGCAGAGCAACTTCTATAGGTGAACACATGCATTATCTCATTTAAACGCCTACATCATCCCTGGAATTTAGTTATTGTTGGTCCTGTTTTACAGATTAGAATTCTGAGTTGTCTTAGAGACTATGTGTCCTGTCCAAGGTCATTGACCACTAACCAAAGATCAGGTATTAGAACCAGTGCCTCCAGATCATAGGCCCCTTTCTATGGCCCCAAGCTTTCTGTGAAAGCACAGACAGCCTGCATGCTGTTGAAATCACAACCAGTAGGAGAGGGTGACTCTGACTTTCCCCTGCTGTGTTCAAAGTCAGGTTGGCTCTCCGCAAACCTGAGCTCCCACTGTTCCCAGCTGCTGAGGGGTGAGGCCAGTGCCAGAGCCAACAGTCCCTGAACTACGAGGGGGTCTGAGGTGCTGAAGAAAAGAGAAGTAGGTCATCCTTTCGACTGAACCTCTAGATCTACTTTGAAGATGACTGTGCTTATAGGTTACCACATTTCTATGTCCGGTGCAGAGAACTGTCTGCAGTGGCAAGAACTCAAATTTGGGAGTGGAGATTTTGAGGAAATCTATGCAGGGGTCTAGAATTGTGGACAAGGGGTTGATGGAGATAAATCATGTAAGATGAGTGAAGTTATGGGTTCCCAGGCACTGGGAAAAAGAAGGAAAGTCCAGGCAAAGAGGACAGTTATCAACAAAGGCATGAAAGCAGGGGCATGCCCAAGAATAACCCAGCCAGATTTGTGGAGGCAAGTGATGGTTATCAGGGGAAATTGGGACAAGTGAGGGCTCCAGTCAGTTTATAGGCTGAACAATCCTGTGGATCAGAGAGCCCAGAATTTTCCTTTTAGATATTCAGGAGCAAGGGACCATCAGTAACTTTGGCCAATGTGGGGAGACTTGATTCATGATCCACACAGGCAAAATGAAACGGCCAGTAAGGCAGCAGCCCCTTAAGAATAGGGAGATGTTATGTGTATCCTCAGCCAGGCTGGCAACAACATTAACCATCTGGACGCGCAGTGGTGAGGGGTACAGAGTAACCAGGCTTCTGAAAGAAAAAAAAAAAAAGGGATTAAGCAACTTTACTTGCTCAGAAGAGGCCAAAGCTCTTCTCAGTTTAGAAGTGAGTTGAAGAAGTTCAATAAATTTAAAAGGCAGAAGAAACACAATGGGATTCAGAGTTAGGCTCTGAGTGCACATGCTCAGTCGTGTGGGACTCTTTGCAACCCCATGGACTGTCGCCCTCCAGGCGCCTCTGTCCGTGGTGATTCTCCAGGCAAGACTCCTGGAGCAGGTTTCTATTTCCTCCTCCAGGGAATCTTCCCTACCCAGGGATCAAACACGTGTCTCCTGCGTTGCAGGTGGATTCTTTACCATTGCGCCATCTGGGAAGCCCTTAGATCGTGAGGTATGTATGTGGTCAGTCGCTCAGTCGTGTTTGACCCTTTTTGATCCTGTAGACTTTTCCAGGCAAGAATACTGGAGTGGGTAGCCGTTTCCTACTGCAGTTAGATTGTGAGGTTGAGTCCCAAATCCATCATTTGCCGTCTGGGTGACTTTAGGCACATCACTTCACCTTTTATGGTATCAGTGTCTTTCTCTATAAAATTAAGTTTAATAATAGCTAGGGCGGTTGTGATAAGCAAACATGCTAGTATGTGATGTTCAGTAAGAGAGGTATTTGTGGGAGAGGACTGGAGTTTGAGGGAATCCACACTAATAACAGGCAATGCATCAATAAACAGCTCAAGGGGAGGCAAGAGAAAGTTGGACCAAAGTTGGGTATTTTTGCTCATCATCTGCTCCAGTGTTCTTCTTATATGCTTTTCTAAACTAGACAGGTTGGGAATCTAAAAATAACACGCTCCATTGAAAGTGTAGTTTTTGATGTAAAAATCTTGCCAATCAGACACGTGAGACTTGGATTCAGAACTGAGGTGAGTGGAAGGGGGCAACACATGAAGTGTTATGTTGCCAGTGTCTGGACCACTCAGGCTCAAGAGGGGTTATCGTGCTGATGGTGGCTGCCCGGACCCCACATGATTCTTTTTTTAAATTTTGTTTTATTAATTGGAGGATAATTGCTTTACAGTATTGCAATGGTTTCTGCCATACATCAACATGAATCAGCCATAGGTATACATATGTCTCCTCCCTCTGGAACCTCCCTCCCCATCCCACCCCTCCAGGTTGTCACAGAGCACTGGGTTTGTGTTCCTAGTGTCTACAGCAAATTCCCACTGGCTATCTATTTTATATATGGTAATGTATACTCACATGACTCTTAAGGTGCATTGTTCCTGAATCCAACATTTGTGGCACTGGGCCTGGATTGTGGAAGCAGTAGCCAGAACACTGGCTTTCTGATTCCCTAAGAGCCTTTTTGTTGCAAAGTTCCTTGATGAGTCAGTTCTGGGGTGCTCTTCTAGAGTCATGCCTGGTCAATTCCCTACCTAGAACTTGCTTCTACAGGTCTTGTATTGACTTGATTCCCTTAAATATCTTTTAAAAAATTTAAAAAGCATAGTTTTGTTATTTACAACTGAGCCCTGACTGGCTCACTGGAGTGAATGCATCGTTTAAGGTTCTGTTTTGCTGAATCCTTTCTAACCTCTTTGGACTCTAACTTCCAACAGCCTCCTGGACACCTCTGTTTGGACCAACTGCTATTACCAAGTGGTATAAACCTGCCCTTTGGTTTTTTATTCCCAGTCCAACCTAACTACTATAGTCAAGATTTATCTTCTTGAAAGCAAATTGCTAATCACATATCTTGTGATTTCCATTTTCATATGGTAGAGGAGAGATCGTTTCTTCTTTCTCCTCTTGGAGTTCACCCTCAAAGCAACAAAGATTGTGTGGAAAGAAATGAAATCTCCATCTCTAGGGATGCCAGGAGACATCTGCAACTCTGAGCCACATTTATAGAGAGGAGCTGCTGATAGAGTGAAGATCAAATGAAGAGAGAGGAAGTATAGAGAAAGTATGTTCACACTGCAGATCCTCAGGAGAAAATGGTCAAACACATTCTCCAAAGTCCATGGTACAGCCAGAAGGCAAACCCAGTGAGCTCTTATTAGAACACCAGGGACTGGTATATAAATTCATGGCACTAGTTTCCTTGGACCCAGTTTGACTTGATGGAGAAGCAGAGAAGAGAGGACTGAATGGGAAATTCATACAGACAAACCACAAACCCAAGAAGCAGTCTGCAGGTGAGGCAGGGTAGGCAAAACAGTCCACTGTGTTCTGAAGGATAGAGAGGCGTTTATCCGGATGTGCAAGGGTGAAGGGGCTACTCTGATAGCTCAGTTGGTAAAGAATCCGCCTATAATGCAGGAGACCTGGATTCAATTCCTGGGTCAGGAAGACCCTCTAGAGAAGGGAATGGCAATCCATTTTAGTATTCTTGCCTGAAGAATTCCATGGAGAGAGGAATCTGGTGGGCTGCAGTCCATGGGGTTGCAGGAGTTGGTCATGGCTGAGTGACTAACACAACGCAACAACACAAAGCTGATAAATCATGTAGTAGAAGTATATTTAAAAATGTAAGAATCAACTAGAGCAATCTAACAGAGAAGGCAATGGCACCCCACTCCAGTACTCTTGCCTGGAAAATCCCATGGATGGAGGAGCCTGGTAGGCTACAGTCCATGGGGTCGCTAAGAGTCAGACATGACAGAATGACTTCCCTTTCACTTTTCACTTTCATGCATTGGAGAAGGAAATGCAACCCACTCCAGTATTCTTGCTTGGAGAATCCCAGGGATGGCGGAGCCTGGTGTGCTGCCGGCTATGGGATCGCACAGACTTGGACATGACTGACCCGACTTAACAGCAGCAGCAGCAGCAGCAGAGCAACCTAAATGTCCATCGACAGATGATGGATAAAGAAAATGTAGTACATATATACAATGGAATATTATTCAGCCATAAAAGAGAAGTGAATAATGCCATTTGTAGCAATATGGATGGACCTAGAGATTATCACACTAAGTGAAGTAAGACAGAGAAAGACAAACACCATATGATATCATTTGTATGTGGATTCCAAAAAAATGATACAAATAAACTTGTTTATGAAATAGAAACAGACTCACAGACATAGAAAACAAATTTATAGTGACTAAAGGGTAAGCAGGGTGAGGCATAAATTGGGAGTTTGGGATTAATAGATACCAGATACATACAAATATAGGAGAAGGAAGTGGCAACCCACTCCAGTACTCTTGCCTGGAAAATGTCATGGATGGAGGAGCCTGGTAGGCTACAGTCCATGAGGTCGCAAGGAGTTGGACATGACTGAGTGACTTTACTTCACTTACTTCACTCATTTCATACTTTATCACTGGAGAAGGAAATGGCAACCCACTTCAGTGTTCTTGCCTAGAGAATCCAATGGACAGAGGAGCCTGGCGGGACACAGCAGAAGTGACTGAGCACGCATATACAAATATATATAAAATAGATAAAAGACCCTACTGTGTAGCACAGGAACTATATTCAGTACTTTGTAGTTGTTCAGTTGCTAAATCGTGTCTGACTCTTTGCAGACCTACAGACTGCAGCATGCCAGGCTTCCCTGTCCTTAACTATCTCCCAGAGTTTGCTCAAACTCATGTCCATTGAGTCGGTAATACCATCCAAGTATCTCATCCTCCAGTGCCTCCTTCTTCTCTTGCCCTCAACCTTTCCTAGTATCAGAGTCTTTTCCAGTGAGTCAACTCTTCTCATTAGGTGGCCAAAATACTGAAACTTCAGTTTCAGCATCAGTCCTTCCAAAGAATATTCAGGGTTGATTTCCTTCAGGATGGACTGATCTGAGCTCCTTGCTGTCCAAGCTACTCTCAAGAGTCTTCTCTAGCACCATAGCTTGAAAGCATCAGTTCTTCACCACTCAGCCTTCTTTATGGTCCAGCTCTCACATCTGTATATGACTGCTGGAAAACCATAGCTTTGACTATACAGATCTTTGTCAGTAAAGTGATGTCTCTGCTTTTTAATATGCTGTCTAGGTTTATCATAGCTTTTAACCTATAATGAAAAATAATCCCCCCCAAAATCTAAAAATGTGTATAAGTGAATCACTTTGCTGTGTACCTGAAGCTAACAAAACATTGTTTTGTCAACATACTTCAATTTAAAAAGCAGAATCAGTAAAAACTGAGTATAAACAAAAAGAAAGAAGATATGTGAGGAAGAGAAAATATATTGTCATAGTTCATATTAGAGAGTTGATAGACATCAGCTGAAGAATAGAGAAGTAACACATAAAGACAGCCACTTTATAAAGACAGCCCCCAAATTTCCAAAATATCAGCAGCAAAACACGCCTGCACAGTTAAAAATAAAGAAAATCAGACTTTTTAATGAAAGATTTCAAAAACTTAAGTGATAATGACAAAGAATAATAGTGTACATGATTATTTATAGATGGAGAGTGCTTTTTCTATTCTTATTGGTTTTTTTACCCATGTAGCAAGGTAGTTCTGCTACTCCTGAGCTCTCTCTGCCTCTTCAGACAATCCACCGGAGGGGAGGAAAAATGATTTATCTATTTGGTAAATTTAGAAAAAGTAAACAGGTCACATTCATCTCAGCTCTTCTGGTTCTTCCGTGGGATGAGCTGCCGTTAGGGTGTGTGAGTTCTAAGCTGTTCCTCCAGGCAGTGGCTCTCATCTCTGCTTAGGGCTTTAGGCCCAGCCCGGCATGTTCGCCTGTGTCTGAGAGTGTTAGTCACTCAGTCGTGTCCAATTCCTTACTACCCCATGGACTGTAGCCCACTAGCCTTCTCTGTCCAGAGTATTCTCCAGGCAAGAGTACTGGAGTAGGTTGCCATTGAGGGTATGTTTTAAACTCTGGGGTTCAGTTTTAGAAAATGTACAAATAGAACTCACGTAATCCAACCTACTCTTAGTAATAGAAACAATACTACTTGGCTTGAAAATAATAAAAACACACTACTATTGTGGGGCTTCCTGCATAGCTCAGTTGGTAAATAATATGCCTGCAGTGCAGGAGACCCTAATTTGATTCCTGGGCCAGAAAGATTTGCTGGAGAAGGGATAGGCTACCCACTCCAGTATTCTTGAGCTTCTCTCCTGTGTCAGCTGGTAATGTGGGAGACCTGGGGTTTGATTCCTAGGTTGGGAATATACCCTGGAGAAGGGAAACGTTACCTACTCCAGTATTCTGGCCTGGAGAATTCCATGGACTCTATAGTCCATGGGGTTGCAAAGAGTCAGACCCAACTGAGTGACTTTCAGTTTCACTTGACTTGATATTCTTGTCTCAAATTCCATACACCATGTGGGAGGGGATGGCACTTATCAGACCCTCACAAAAGACCCTCACAAAAGACCCTCACAATAATAACTTTGAAAGGCTCACCTCAACCTGTAAATATTTGTAGAGAGTGCTTAAAACAATGTTCTGGCAGGTGCTTCATAATACGTGCATGCATGCTAGTTGTGTCTGACTCTTTGCAACCCCATGGACTGTAGCCTACTAGGCTCCTCTGTCCATAGGCTTTTTCAGGCAAGAATACTGGAGTGAGCTGCCATTTCTTCCTCCAGGTGATCTTCCCGACCTAGGAATTTAACCTGCATCTCCTGCCCTGGCAGGGGGACTCTTTACCACTGAATCACCTGTCATAAGTGCAGTTGAGTGAGTATGTGGCTGAAGTTTACAACTTCAGAGGAAAACAACAGGTAGTTAACCTCTGGTGTGGCAGAAAGTAAGGATGAAAAAATGCAGAAACTGTAGACTAGTCATCTAGTCTGGGCACAGAGTGAAAGACAGCTATTCTGCATAAGATGAATGACTCTGGTAACATAGAGGCCAGTGAAGATGAGAGACCTTGGGGACACTGAGGAAATTGACTTGTGATCATCTTGTTCCCTGTGGACTTCCCAATTCCTGGTTCCAGACCCTTGTAGGGACTGGTGACATTCTGCTCCCTTGGGTTCTGTAAGTCATATGCTGCTGCTGCTAAGTCGCTTCTGTCGTGTCCGACTCTGTGCGACCCCATAGATGGCAGCCTACTAGGCTCCCCCATCCCTGGGAGTCTCCAGGCAAGAACACTGGAGTGGGTTGCCATTTCCTTCTCCAGTGCATGAAAGTGAAGAGTGAAAGTGAAGTTGCTCAGTTGTGTCCGACTTTTTGCCACCCTATGGACTGCAGCATACCAGGCTCCTCTGCCCATGGGATTTTCCAGGCAAGAGTACTGGAGGGGGGTGCCATTGCCTTCTCCATTTGTGTACTCCAAATACATCCTCCAACCTCTCCCCCTTTTCTTTTTTTAATATTTATTTTTATTTATTTATTAGCTGTGCCAGATCTTAATTGTGGCCTGTTGAATCTAGTTCCCCAGCCAGGGATTGAACCTGAGCCCACTGTATAGGGAGCACAGAGTCTTTACCCTTGGACCACCAGGCATGTCCCTCTCCACTTTTTGCTTTTGCTGCTTAAGTTCATTTGGAGTGGGTAGCTTTTACCCTCAAAAGACTTGATGAACACATGAACTGCTGTGATCCAGAACTGCTGGAAGATGCTTTCTACGTCTGCAAATTTTTGAGAATTTTGAATCTGGGCAAATAGCCAAACTATAGGAAGAGCAAGGGCAATTTCTGGCAAGGAAACCACTGCTGGATTTTCCTCAGCTGGCTGTGGTGGGTGGGTCTGAAATCAAGCTATCACAGGGCCCACAACTTGGAGACAAGCCATGGGCAGTCAGGAATATTAAACAAAACACTGCAAAGGTCCATATATAACAGTTAAAATCCCAAACTTCCCACCTCATGAGCCATCAGCAAAGTGTAGTGCTCTGAATGCTAACCAGTTGGGTACTATATTAATGCTACTCTGTAATTCTCTCAACTCTACTCCTTCTCAGGTGGAGGCCAAAAACAAAATAACAGCCTGCTCCATTCAGGTTCAGGGCCTCATTTGCCTGTGCCCTGCTTCCCTGAGAGCCCAGAGTGACTGATTGCAGACCCTGGACTTCTGCAGATTTAAACTAACAGGTATGAGAAGTGTCTATTCTGGGCTAAAGATAACCAGGAAGTGGGCAACAGGATGGAAGGAATATTCATTATACAAGCTGGGACCAAGATGAGCTTCTACACTGGGTATTTGGTGGCGGGGTAGGGTGGTAAATAACTCCAGTTAATAAACACATCCAATCCCTGGATGAATAGAGTGTGGTTGTCACTTACCCACAAGTGTCTGGCACACAGCAAGGGTTCAACAAATATTTGTTGAATATTGAATAAAGTCTGTTGAATCTCTCTTATTTGTTCTTATATTACATGTTTCTCTCTTTGGAAACATTTAGCACAATAATGTTTTCATTTACTTGAATATTTATTCAGTCAATGTTCATCTTCCCAACTAGTGAAGCTAGGGAAAAGAGACCACGTTCCCATTTGCTCACTATTGTTTCCTAAGTACATAGCACAATGTTTGTATATTCTTTATGCTTAAATATCTGGTGGATAAATAAGCAGTGTCTTTGTGAAGTATATGCTTGGCATATACTGGACTCAGAAGCCTGACCGTTTCATTTGAGTGGAGGTCAATGACTGCCTATAGCCATTTGAATGATCTCTTGATAAGGCCATGAGTTTTCTTTCTTCTCTCCTGCTCAGATGTCAGAGACTGGCACATTGGTATTTGGCCTCTTTTTTCTCTTCTCCTGAAATGAAAGAGTCAAGCTTTATCAAATCAAGATCTGTCAACACTAAATGTAGTGATCCCAGCTGTCTGCCACTTCAACAAGAGAAGATCTATTATGCAGGAGCAAAGGGGCACATTTTACAGTGAAAGTAATGCACAGATCTTCTCCAGGTAATGCTTTCTGGGGTGTTCTCTTCCCTCTGGGGGCCTTTCCCTTTGCTGTCACTCTTGTCTGGTCAACTAGGTCTTCTCTAGGGCTTCTGCTGTGAAGCTGGAGAAGGGAAGGAAAGGCTGGGGTCCTGTTGCTCAGGAAATCTACAGCTTCCAGCTCAAGCACTAGGGCCTATCTTTCCTGAGGGTCTGTTGACATTTTTGCTGCAACAAGATGGGGTTCTCTGTCTTCTTCACCTTTTTTCATCCCTCTCATTCATCACTACTCATTTGCATAATATGAAATATTGAATTTATACTCTGAAAGGTGATCAACATCAACATGCGAGGCTCTGTATCTTGTTGATTCTTGCTCTGCATCTTGGTGGGACTTGATAATGCAGATCCAGGGCATGCAGATTAGATGTCTGGCCTGAATGCAAAGGACCACATCAGAATGAAATAGGGATACATGAAGAAAGTGATAGAAAAGCAAGGAGGGAAATGGAGAGATCACGGATTTTCTGCTGTTCATGGAGCTATGAATTGGTGCTGATTGGAAGGTGGCTTGCATTCACCAAAATGCCTTCATTGGCAAGTAGCAAAACCTAACTCAAAAAAATTAAGGAAAGAAAAAAAGATGATTTCATTGAGCAAGATTACCAGAAAGTCCCAGTGGCAAAGAAAGAATTTAGACATGACAGGATGCAGGCATTTGGAAAATATCACCAGGAATCAGCCATATTATCTTGGCTCTGTTTTCTTTTCAAAAGTTTCATTCTCAGGCATGCTTTCTCCATGGGGTGGACAACCTGGCTGCTGGTGGTTTGAGGCTGACATTATAGAATTCCAGATTTACAAATAAAAATATAGAAGGTTAGACTTGAATCTCAGACAGATAGTACATATTTTATGCATCCATGCATACTCAGTCATTTCAGTAGTATCCAACTCTTTGTGACTCTATGGACTGTAGCCCACCAGGCTCCTCTGTCCATGGGACTCTCCAAAGAAGAATATTGGACTAGGTTACCCTGCCCTTCTCCAGGGAATCTTCCCAACACAGGGACTGAACCTGCATCTCGTATGTCTTCTGCATTGGCAAGCAGGTACTTTACCACTAGCACCACCTGGGAAGCCCATTTGGTTTAGACTTATACTAAAACATGTATTAGTTATTCTGTTCTTTATCTGGCAACCCCAGAGTATCATTCATCATCTGCACAGCCAGTAACTTCAAAGAGAGATCATGGTTTTCCCCTTTTACACAGTCTTATCTCCTTAAAATGGTTCTGATTGGCCAGCCCAGGTCATACACTCATCCCTGTGGTTGCAGAGGTGGGTCCAGGTGATTAAAGATCCCAGTGGGGAGAGCGATTTCAGTCATTAATATGTGACAAACATCACTTTGTGCCAGGCCCCATTCTAGATGCTGGAGATTCAGCTGTGAAGAAGATAGAGAGACACCCTGGCTGGAAGGATTCTCAATTTTCTAGTTGACTGTAGAAGTAGGCAACAATGAATATGCTTATCAGTCAATAGGATAGTATCATGTACTGATAAGTGCTTTGAAGGTGATAAAACAAGATACTGTGGTGGGAGTGTCTGGGGCTGTTGTGGGTTGATATGTAGCTCCCACAAACAGATACATTGAAATCCCAATCCCCAGTACTTATGAATATGATGTAATTTGGAAATAGGATATTTGCAGATGTACTCAAATTGAGGTGAGTTCATGTGTGTCAAGGTGGTCCCTAATCCAGTGAGTGGTGTCCTTCTGAAAACATGGATGCAGACACAGAGAGGACAGTGCCATGGGATGATGGAGGCAGAGCCTGGAGTGGTGCACCGACAAGCCGAGGAATGCCATGGTTGCTGGTGACCACCAGAAACCAAGAGAGAGGTATGGAGCAGGTTCTCCTTAGAGAGACAGGGTCCTGCTGACACTTTGATTTCAGACCTTTGGCCTCCAGAGCCATGAGAGAATAGATTCCTGTTGTTTTCATCTATCCAGTTGTGGCCACTGATTTTGGCAGCCTCAGGGAACAAATTCAAGGATAGAGGGTAGGCTGAGTGGTCAGAGAAGACCTTTCTGAGGAAGCAGCATTTGACACTGAGAGGAGAGCATGAGGAGGGGGCAGCTGTGGGAACCTCTGGGGCAGAATACTTAAAGGAGAATGAACAGAAAGGGCAGAGGCCTGGGATCAGACATGGTGGCGTTTTGGGTTGTGTGCTCCCTGGTGGCTCAGTAATAGAGTCTGCCTGCCCATTCAGGAAACTCAAGTTTAATTCCTGGGTCAGGAAGATCCCCTGGGGAAGAAATGGCAAGCCATTCCAGTATTCTTGCCTGGAGAATCCCATGGACAAAGGAGCCTGGTGGGCTAGTGGCTAGAGTTGGATGCGACTTAACAGTTAAACACCAACAATGGCTGGAGCACAGAGGAAAAGGAATTGAGAATTAGAGGGGTGCACGCAGAAGACCAGGCAGCTCCCTGAGGGCAGGGAGGCTGGAGGCAGCAACAGCTGGTTTTGTATTCTAGCTCTACCACTTCCTCATTGTGTGATCTTGTTTCTTTACTTCTTGGAATATGCATTTGAGTTACCAAATATAAAATGTCCACAGAAATGCTTTGGTATCCAAGAGCTAGCTCCCAAGCCTTCTTTGTTATTCTTATGACCTTGGATGTCCTGAGAAGGGCATGGCAATCCACATCAATATTCTTGACTGGAGAATCCCATGGACAGAGGAGCCTGGCGGGAAACAGTCCATGGGGTCCCAAAGAATCGGACACGACTGAGTGACTTTCACTTCACTGGATGTCCTATGAAATTTTATTCCCATTCTAAACCCACATGGACTTGTGTTGTCTTTGGGAATCATTTTCTTTTTTTAAAAATTTAATACTTTATTCTATTTTACAATACTGTATTGGTTTTGCCATACATTGATATGAATCAGCCACAGGTGTACACGATCTCCCAATGCCGAAGCCCCCTCCCACCTCCCACCCCACACCATCTCCCTGGATCATCCCGTACACCAGCCCCAAGCATCCTGTATCCTGTATTGAACATAGACTGGCGCTTCATTTCTTATATGATAGTATACATGTTTCAGTGCCATTCTCCCAAATCTTCCCACCCTCTCCCTCTCCCTCTCCCTCAGAGGCTAAAAGTCTGTTCTATACATCTGTGTCTCTTATGTTGTCTCACTTACAGGGTCATAGTTACTATCTTTCTAAATTCCATAT